>JBAPLH010001960.1:0-62825 GCA_037897445.1 Ceriops zippeliana | reverse complement strand
TTCTTATCAGCTCATGTGAATTAGTCTCCTCTTATTGTTACAGGACTATGTTTCATGCAATAACCTTGAAATTAAGTTTTGCCTCAACCTTAATGAGTATATTCTTTAAGAAAAAAACGCCCATGGACCATCTATATCATGAATTCTTTCAATTCAACAAACAATGGAGTCCTTAGATCATAAATTTCATTTCTTATTGATATTAATTGTTGAATTCAAAATTTAGATATTGCCTCCCATCATTTGTCATTAGCAAGGCTCCGGTTTTTTACACCAAACACACTTTTTGACACAATGATCATGAAATTAACACACATTGTGGCTAAAACAACCTACTATATTAAATAGAATCAAACAATTATAAAGAGCATTAAAACACTAAATCTATTTAAATCCATCAACCAAAGGAGTCAGTCATCATGGTTTGCATTTCGTACATAAGTGAACTTGTTTAATTCCTAAATCATGAGACATTCTAATCACCTCATGTGAGTTAGGCTCCTCTTATTATTACCAAGGACAATGTTTCATGCAATAACCTTTGAAATTAAATTTTGCCTCAACGTTAATGAGTATATTCTTTATGAAAAAAATGCTCATCGACCATCTATATCATGAATTCATTCAATTTAATAAACAATGGAGTGTTTGATATTAAATTTCATTTCTTATAGATATTAATTGTTGAATTCAAAATTAGATATTGCCTCCCATCATTTGTCATTAGCATGGCGCCCCTATTGACCCCAAACACACTTTTTGACACATTGATCATGAAATTAACACATGTGGCTAAACAACCTAGTATATTAATAGAATCAAACAAGTATAAAGAGCATTAAAACACTAAATCTATTTAAATCCATCAACCAAAGGAGTCAGTCATCATGGTTTGCATTTCTTACATAATTGAACTGGTTTCATTCCTAAATCATGAGACATTCTTATCACCTCATGTGAATTAGTCTCCGCTTATTGTTACCAGGACTATGTTTCATGCAATAACCTTCAAATTAAATTTTGCCTCAACCTTAATGAGTATATTTTTTAAGAAAAAAATGCCCATGGACCATCTATATCATGAATTCTTTCAATTCAACAAACAATGGAGTCCTAGATCTTAAATTTCATTTCTTATTGATATTAATTGTTGAATTCAAAATTAGATATTGCCTCCTATCATTTGTCATTAGCAAGGCTCGGGTTTTTACACCAAACACAGTTTTTGACACTATGATCATGAAATTAACACATGTGGCTAAACAAGCTAGTATATTAATAGAATCAAACAAGTATAAAGAGCAGTAAAACACTAAATCTATTTAAATCCATCAACCAAAGGATTCAGTCATCATGGTTTGCATTTCTTACATAAGTCAACTGGTTTAATTCCTAAATCATGAGACATTCTAATCACCTCATGTGAGTTAGGCTCCTCTTATAATAACCAGGACAATGTTTCATGCAATAACCTTGAAATTAAATTTTGCCTCAACGTTAATGAGTATATTCTTTATGAAAAATATGCTCATCGACCATCTACATCATGAATTCATCTAATTTAATAAACAATGGAGTCTTTGATATTAAATTTCATTTCATATAGATATTAATTGTTGAATTCAAAATTAGATATTGCCTCCCATCATTTGTCATTAGCATGGCGCCCCTATTGACCCCAAACACACTTTTTGACACATTGATCATGAAATTATCACATGTGGCTAAACAACCTAGTATATTAATAGAATCAAACAAGTATAAAGAGCATTAACACACTAAATCTATTTAAATCCATCAACCAAAGGAGTCAGTCATCATGGTTTGCATTTCTTACATAAGTGAACTGGTTTAATTCCTAAATAATGAGACATTCTAATCACCTCATGTGAATTAGGCTCCTCTTATTGTTACCGGGACTATGTTTCATGCAATAACCTTGAAATTAAATTTTGCCTCAACCTTAATAAGTATATTCTTCATGAAAAAAATCCGCATGGACCATCTATATTTCTTATTGATATTAATTGTGGAATTCAAAATTAGATATTGCCTCCCATCATTTGTCATTAGCAAGGCTCCTGTTTTTACACCAAACACACTTTTTGACACAATGATCATGAAATTAACACATGTGGCTAAACAACCTACTATATTAATAGAATCAAACAATTAGAAAGAGCATTAAAACACTAAATCTATTTAGATCAATCAACCAAAGGAGTCAGTCATCATGGTTTGCATTTCTTACATATGTGAACTGGTTTAAATCCCAAATCATGAGACATTCTATTCACCTCAAGTGAATTAAGATCCTCCTATTGTTAGCAGGAGTATTTGTCATGCAATAACCTTGAAATTAAATTTTGCTTCATCCTTAATGACTATATTCATTATGAAATAAATGCTCATGGACCGTCTATATCATGAATTCATTCAATTTAACAAACAATGGAGTCCTTGATCTTAAATTTCATTTCTTATTGATATTAATTGTTGAATTCAAAATTAGATATTGCCTCCCATCATTTGTCATCAGCAAGGCTCCTCTTTTGACCCCAAACACACTTTTTGACACATTGATCATGAAATTAACACATGTGGCTAAACAACCTAGTATATTAATAGAATCAAACAAGTATAAAGAGCATTAAAACACTAAATCTATTTAAATCCATCAACCAAAGGAGTCAGTCATCATGGTTTACATTTCTTACATAATTGAACTGGTTTAATTCCTAAATCATGAGACATTCTTATCAGCTCATGTGAATTAGTCTCCTCTTATTGTTACCAGGAATATGTTTCATGCAATAATCTTGAAATTAAGTTTTGCCTCAACCTTAGTGAGTATATTCTTTAAGAAAAAAACGCCCATGGACCATCTATATCATGAATTCTTTCAATTCAACAAACAATGGAGTCCTAGATCATAAATTTCATTTCCTATTGATATTAATTGTTGAATTCAAAATTTGATATTGCCTCCCATCATTTGTCATTAGCAAGGCTCCGGTTTTTACACCAAACACACTTTTTGACACAATGATCATGAAATTAACACATGTGGCTAAACAACCTACTATATTAATAGAATCAAACAATTATAAAGAGCATTAAAACACTAAATCTATTTAAATCCATCAACCAAAGGAGTCAGTAATCATGGTTTGCATTTCTTACATAAGTGAACTGGTTTAATTCCTAAATCATGAGACATTCTAATCACCTCATGTGAATTAGGCTCCTCTTATTGTTACCAGGACTATGTTTCAAGCAATAACCATGAAATTAAGTTTTGCCTCAACCTTAATGAGTATATTCTTTAAGAAAAAAACACCCATGGACCATCTATATCATGAATTCTTTCAACTGAACAAACAATGGAGTCCTAGATCATAAATTTCATTTCTTATTGATATTAATTGTTGAATTCAAAATTAGATATTGCCTCCCATCATTTGTCATTAGCAAGGCTCTGGTTTTTACACCAAACACACTTTTTGACACAATGATCATGAAATTAACACATGTGGCTAAACAACCTACTATATTAATAGAATCAAACAATTATAAAGAGCATTAAAACACTAAATCTATTTAAATCCATCAACCAAAGGAGTCAATCATCATGGTTTGCATTTCCTACATAAGTGAACTGGTTTAATTCCTAAATCATGAGACATTCTAATCACCTCATGTGAGTTAGGCTCCTCTTATTATTATCAGGACAATGTTTCATGCAATAACCTTGAAATTAAATTTTGCCTCAACGTTAATGAGTATATTCTTTATGAAAAAATGCTCATCAACCATCTATATCATGAATTCATTCAATTTAATAAACAATGGAGTCTTTGATATTAAATTTCATTTCTTATAGATATTAATTGTTGAATTCAAAATTAGATATTGCCTCCCATCATTTGTCATTAGCATGGCGCCCCTATTGACCCCAAACACACTTTTTGACACATTGATCATGAAATTAACACATGTGGCTAAACAACCTAGTATATTAATAGAATCAAACAAGTATAAAGAGCATTAAAACACTAAATCTATTTAAATCCATCAACTAAAGGAGTCAGTCATCATGGTTTGCATTTCTTACATAAGTGAACTGATTTAATTCCTAAATCATGAGACATTCTAATCACCTCATGTGAATTAGGCTCCTCTTATTGTTACCAGGACTATGTTTCATGGAATAACCTTGAAATTAAATTTTGCCTCAACCTTAATAAGTATATTCTTTATGAAAAAACTGCCCATGGACCATCTATATCATGAATTCTTTCAATTCAACAAACAATGGAGTCCTAGATCTTATATTTGATTTCTTATTGATATTAATTGTTGGATTCAAAATTAGATATTGCCTCCCATCATTTGTCATGGGCATGGCTCGGGTTTTTACACCAAACACAGTTTTTGACATAATGATCATGAAATTAACACATGTGGCTAAACAACCTAGTATATTAATAGAATCAAACAAATATAAAGAGCATTAAAACACTAAATCTATTTAGATCAATCAACCAAAGGAGTCAGTCATCATGGTTTGCATTTCTTACATATGTGAACTAGTTTAAATCCCAAATCATGAGACATTCTAATCACCTCAAGTGACTTAGGATCCTCCTATTGTTAGCAGGACAATTTGTCATGCAATAACCTTGAAATTAAATTTTGCTTCATCCTTAATGACTATATTCATTATGAAATAAATGCCCATGGACCATCTATATCATGAATTTATTCAATTTAACAAACAATGGAGTCCTTGAACTTAAATTTCATTTCTTATTGATATTAATTGTTGAATTCAAAATTAGATATTGCCTCCTATCATTTGTCATTAGCAAGGCTCGGGTTTTTACACCAAACACAGTTTTTGACACTATGATCATGAAATTAACACATGTGGCTAAACAACCTAGTATATTAATAGAATCAAACAAGTATAAAGAGCATTAAAACACTAAATCTATTTAAATCCATCAACCAAAGGAGTCAGTCATCATGGTTTGCATTTCTTACATAAGTGAACAGGTTTAATTCCTAAATCATAAGACATTCTAATCACCTCATGTGAGTTAGGCTCCTCTTATTATTACCAGGACAATGTTTCATGCAATAACCTTGAAATTAAATTTTGCCTCAACGTTAATGAGTATATTCTTTATGAAAAATATGCTCATCGACCATCTACATCATGAATTCATCCAATTTAATAAACAGTGGAGTCTTTGATATTAAATTTCATTTCTTATAGATATTAATTGTTGAATTCAAAATTAGATATTGTCTCCCATCATTTGTCATTAGCATGGCGCCCCTATTGACCCCAAACACACTTTTTGACACATTGATCATGAAATTAACACATGTGGCTAAACAACCTAGTATATTAATAGAATCAAACAAGTATAAAGAGCATTAAAACACTAAGTCTATTTAAATCCATCAACCAAAGGAGTCAGACATCATGGTTTGCATTTCTTGCATAAATGAACTGGTTTAATTCCTAAATCATGAGACATTCTAATCACCTCATGTGAATTAGGCTCCTCTTATTGTTACCAGGACTATGTTTCATGCAATAACCTTGAAATTAAATTTTGCCTCAACCTTAATAAGTATATTCTTTATGAAAAAAATGCCCATGGACCATCTGTATCTTGAATTCTTTCAATTCAACAAACAATGGAGTCCTAGGTCTTATATTTCATTTCTTATTGATATTAATTGTTGAATTCAAAATTAGATATTGCCTCCCATCATTTGTCATTAGCAAGGCTCCGGTTTTTACACCACACACACTTTTTGACACAATGATCATGAAATTAACACATGTGGCTAAACAACCTACTATATTAATAGAATCAAATAATTATAAAGAGCATTAAAACACTAAATCTATTTAGATCAATCAACCAAAGGAGTCAGTCATCATGGTTTGCATTTCTTACATATGTGAACTGGTTTAAATCCCAAATCATGAGACATTCTATTCACCTCAAGTGAGTTAGGATCCTCCTATTGTTAGCAGGAGTATTTGTCATGCAACAACCTTGAAATTAAATTTTGCTTCATCCTTAATGACTATATTCTTTATGAAATAAATGCTCATGGACCCTCTATATCATGAATTCATTCAATTTAACAAACAATGGAGTCCTTGATCTTAAATTTCATTTCTTATTGATATTAATTGTTGAATTCAAAATTAGATATTGCCTCCCATCATTTGTCATTAGCAAGGCTCCTCTTTTGACCCCAAACACACTTTTTGACACATTCATCATGAAATTAACACATGTGGCTAAACAACCTAGTATATTAATAGAATGAAACAAGTATAAAGAGCATTAAAACACTAAATCTATTTAAATCCATCAACCAAAGGAGTCAGACATCATGGTTTGCATTTCTTGCATAAGTGAACTGGTTTAATTCCTAAATCATGAGACATTCTAATCACCTCATGTGAATTAGGCTCCTCTTATTGTTACCAGCACTATGTTTCATGCAATAACCTTGAAATTAAATTTTGCCTCAACCTTAATAAGTATTGTTTATGAAAAAAATGCCCATGGACCATCTGTATCTTGAATTCATTCAATTCAACAAACAATGGAGTCCTAGATCTTATATTTCATTTCTTATTGATATTAATTGTTGAATTCAAAATTAGATATTGCCTCCCATCATTTGTCATTAGCAAGGCTCCAGTTTTTACACCAAACACACTTTTTGACACAATGATCATGAAATTAACACATGTGGCTAAACAACCTACTATATTAATAGAATCAAAAAATTATAAAGAGCATTAAAATACTAAATCTATTTAGATCAATCAACCAAAGGAGTCAGTCATCATCGTTTGCATTTCATACATATGTGAACTGGTTTAAATCCCAAATCATGAGACATTCTATTCACCTCAAGTGAATTAGGATCCTCCTATTGTTAGCAGGAGTATTTGTCATGCAATAACCTTGAAATTAAATTTTGCTTCATCCTTAATGACTATATTCTTTATGAAATAAATGCTCATGGACCCTCTATATCATGAATTCATTCAATTTAACAAACAATGGAGTCCTTGATCTTAAATTTCATTTCTTATTGATATTAATTGTTGAATTGAAAATTAGATATTGCCTCCCATCATTTGTCATTAGCAAGGCTCCTCTTTTGACCCCAAACACACTTTTTGACACATTGATCATGAATTTAACACATGTGGCTAAACAACCTAGTATATTAATAGAATCAAACAAGTATAAAGAGCATTAAAACACTAAATCTATTTAAATCCATCAACCAAAGGAGTCAGTCATCATGGTTTGCATTTCTTACATAAGTGAACTGGTTTAATTCCTAAATCATGAGACATTCTAATCACCTCATGTGAATTAGGCTCCTCTTATTGTTACCAGGACTATGTTTCATGCAATAACCTTGAAATTAAGTTTTGCCTCAACCTTAATGAGTATATTCTTTAAGAAAAAAACGCCCATGGACCATCTATACCATGAATTCTTTCAACTCAACAAACAATGGAGTCCTAGATCATAAATTTCATTTCTTATTGATATTAATTGTTGAATTCAAAATTAGATATTGCCTCCCATCATTTGTCATTAGCAAGGCTCTGGTTTTTACACCAACCACACTTTTTGACACAATGATCATGAAATTAACACATGTGGCTAAACAACCTACTATATTAATAGAATCAAACAATTATAAAGAGCATTAAAACACTAAATCTATTTAAATCCATCAACCAAAGGAGTCAGTCATCATGGTTTGCATTTCCAACATAAGTGAACTGGTTTAATTCCTAAATCATGAGACATTCTAATCACCTCATGTGAGTTAGGCTCCTCTTATTATTACCAGGACAATGTTTCATGCAATAACCTTGAAATTAAATTTTGCCTCAACGTTAATGAGTATATTCTTTAAGAAAAAAATGCTCATCAACCATCTATATCATGAATTCATTCAATTTAATAAACAATGGACTCTTTGATATTAAATTTCATTTCTTATAGATATTAATTGTTGAATTCAAAATTAGATATTGCCTCCCATCATTTGTCATTAGCATGGCGCCCCTATTGACCCCAAACACACTTTTTGACACATTGATCATGAAAATTAACACATGTGGCTAAAAACAACCTAGTATATTAATAGAATCAAACAAGTATAAATAGCATTAAAACACTAAATCTATTTAAATCCATCAACTAAAGGAGTCAGTCATCATGGTTTGCATTTCATACATAAGTGAACTGATTTAATTCCTAAATCATGAGACATTCTAATCACCTCATGTGAATTAGGCTCCTCTTATTGTTAACAGGACTATGTTTCATGCAATAACCTTGAAATTAAATTTTGCCTCAACCTTAATAAGTATATTCTTTATGAAAAAAATGCCCATGGACCATCTCTATCATGAATTCTTTCAATTCAACAAACAATGGAGTCCTAGATCTTATATTTCTTTTCTTATTGATATTAATTGTTGAATTCAAAATTAGATATTGCCTCCCATCATTTGTCATTAGCAAGGCTCCGGCTTTTATATCAAACACACTTTTTGACACAATGATCATGAAATTAACACATGTGGCTAAACAACCTACTATATTAATAGAATCAGACAATTATAAAGAGCATTAAAACACTAAATCTATTTAGATCAATCAACCAAAGGAGTCAGTCATCATGGTTTGCATTTCTTACATAAGTGAACTGGTTTAATTCCTAAATCATGAGACATTCTAATCACCTCATGTGAATTAGGCTCCTCTTATTGTTACCAGGACAATGTTTCATGCAATAACCTTGAAATTAAATTTTGCCTCAACGTTAATGAGTATATTCTTTATGAAAAAAATGCTCATCGACCATCTATATCATGAATTCATTCAATTTAATAAACAATGGAGTCTTTGATATTAAATTTCATTTCTTATAGATATTAATTGTTGAATTCAAAATTAGATATTGCCTCCCATCATTTGTCATTAGCAAGGCTCGGGTTTTTACACCAAACACAGTTTTTGAGACAATGATGATGAAGTTAACACATGGGGCTAAACAACCTAGTATATTAATAGAATCAAACAATTATAAAGAGCATTAAAACACTAAATCTATTTAAATCCATCAACCAATGGAGTCAGTCATCATGGTTTGCATTTCTTACATAAGTGAACTGGTTTAATTCCTAAATCATGAGACATTCTAATCACCTCATGTGAATTAGGCTCCTCTTATTGTTACCAGGACTATGTTTAATGCAATAACCTTGAAATTAAAATTTGCCTCAACCTTTATAAGAATATTGTTCTTGAAAAAAATGTGCATGGACCATCTATATCATGAATTCTTTCAATTCAACAAATAATGGATTCCTTGATCTTAAATTTCATTTCTTATTGATATTAATTATTGAATTCAAAATTAGATATTGGCTCCCATCATTTGTCATTAGTAAGGCTCTGGTTTTTACACCAAACACAGTTTTTGACACATTAATGTTGAAATTAACACATGTGGCTAAACAACCTAGTATATTAATAGAATCAAACAAGTATAAAGAGCATTAAAACGCTAAATATATTTAAATCCATCGACCAAAGGAGTCAGTCATCATGGTTTGCATTTCTTACATAAGTGAACTGGTTTAATTCCTAAATCATGAGACATTCTAATCACCTCATGTGAATTAGGATCCTCTTATTGTTACCAGGACTATGTTTCAAGCAATAACCTTGAAATTAAATTTTGCCTCAACCTTAATAAGTATATTGTTCATGAAAAAAATGCGCATGGACCATCTATATCATGAATTCTTTCAATTCAACAAACAATGGATTCCTAGATCTTAAATTTCATTTCTTATTGATATTAATTATTGAATTCAAAATTAGATATTGCCTCCCATCATTTGTCATTAGTAAGGCTCCGGTTTTTACACCAAATACAGTTTTTGACACATTGATCTTGAAATTAACACATGTGGCTAAACAACATAGTATATTAATAGAATCAAACAAGTATAAAGAGCATTAAAACACTAAATATATTTAAATCCATCGACCAAAGGAGTCAGTCATCATGGTTTTCATTTCTTACATAAGTGAACTGGTTTAATTCCTAAATCATGAGACATTCTAATCACCTCATGTGAATTAGGCTCCTCTTATTGTTACCAGGACTATGTTTCAAGCAATATCCTTGAAATTAAATTTTGCCTCAACCTTAATAAGTATATTCTTTATGAAAAAAATGCCCATGGACCATCTATATCATGAATTCTTTCAATTCAACAAACAATGGAGTCCTAGATCTTATATTTGATTTCTTATTGATATTAATTGTTGAATTCAAAATTAGATATTGCCTCCCATCATTTGTCATTAGCAAGGCTCGGGTTTTTACACCAAACACAGTTTTTGAGACAATGATGATGAAATTAACACATGTGGCTAAACAACCAAATATATTAATACAATCAAACAATTATAAAGAGCATTAAAACACTAAATCTACTTAGATCAATTAACCAAAGGAGTCAGTCATCATGGTTTGCATTTCTTACATATGTGAACTGGTTTCAATCCCAAATCATGAGACATGCTAATCACCTCAAGTGAATTAGGATCCTTCTATGGTTAGCAGGACTATTTGTCATGCAATAACCTTGAAATTAAATTTTGCTTCATCCTTAATGACTATATTCATTATGAAATAAATGCCCATGGACCATCTATATCATGAATTCATTTAATTTAACAAACAATGGAGTCCTTGATCTTAAATTTCATTTTTTATTGATATTAATAGTTGAATTCAAAATTAGATATTGCCTCCCATCATTTGTCATTAGCAAGGCTCCTCTATTGACGCCAAACACACTTTTTGACACATTGATCATGAAATTAACACATGTGACCAAACAACCTAGTATATTAATAGAATCAAACAAGTATAAAGAGCATTAAAACACTAAATCTATTTAAATCCATCAACCGAAGGAGTCAGTCATCATGGTTTGTATTTATTACATAATTGAACTGGTTTAATTCCTAAATCATGAGACATTCTAATCACCTCATGTGAATTAGTCTCCTCTTATTGTTACCAGGACTATCTTTCATGCAATAAGCTTGAAATTAAATTTTGCCTCAACCTTAATGAGTATATTCTTTGAGAAAAAAACGCCCATGGACCATCTATATAATGAATTCTTTCAATTCAACAAACAATGGAGTCCTAGATCTTAAATTTCATTTCTTATTGATATTAATTGTTGAATTCAAAATTAGATATTGCCTCCCATCATTTGTCATTAGCAATGCTCCGGTTTTTACACCAAACACAGTTTTTGACACATTGATCGTGAAATTAACACATGTGGCTAAACAACCTATTATATTAATAGAATCAAACAAGTATAAAGAGCATTAAAACACTAAATCTATTTAAATCCATCGACCAAAGGAGTCAGTCATCATGGTTTGCATTTCTTATATAAGTGAACTGGTTTAATTCCTAAATCATGAGACATTCTAACCACCTCATGTGAATTAGGCTTCTCTTATTGTTACCAGGACTATGTTTCATGCAATAACCTTGAAATTAAATTTTGCCTCAACCTTAATAAGTATATTCTTTGTGAAAAAAATGCCCATGGACCATCTATGTCATGAATTCTTTCAATTCAACAAACAATGGAGTCCTAGATCATATATTTGATTTCTTATTGATATTAATTGTTGAATTCAAAATTAGATATTGCCTCCCATCATTTGTCATTAGCATGGTGCCCCTATTGACCCCAAACACACTTTTTGACACATTGATAATGAAATTAACACATGTGGCTAAAAAACCTAGTATATTAATAGAATCAAACAAGTATAAAGGGCATTAAAACACTAAAACTATTTAAATCCACCGACCAAAGGAGTCAGTCATCATGGTTTGCATTTCTTACATATGTGAACTGGTTTAAATCCGAAATCATGAGACATTCTAATCACCTCAAGTGAATTAGGATCCTTCTATTGTTAGCAGGACTATTTGTATAACGTTGAAATTAAATTTTGCTTCATCCTTAATGGCTATATTCATTATGAAATAAATGCCCATGGACCAACTATATCTTGAATTCATTCAATTTAACAAACAATAGAGTCCATGATCTTAAATTTCATTTCTTATTGATATTAATTGTTGAATTCAAAATTAGATATTGCCTCTCATAACTTGTCATTAGCAAGGCTCCTCTATTGACCCCAAACACACTTTTTGACACATTCATCATGAAATTAACACATGTGGCTAAACAACCTAGTATATTAATAGAATCAAACAAGTATAAAGAGCATTAAAACACTAAATCTATTTAAATCCATCGACCAAAGGAGTCAGTCATCATGGTTTGCATTTCTTACATAAGTGAACTGGTTTAATTCCTAAATAATGAGACATTCTAATCACCTTATGTGAATTAGGCTCCTCTTATTGTTACCAGGATTATGTTTAATGCAATAACCTTGAAATTAAAATTTGCCTCAACCTTAATAAGTATATTGCTCATGAAAAAAATGCGCATTGACCATCTATATCATGAATTCTTTCAATTCAACAAACAATGGAGTCCTTGATCTTAAATTTCATTTCTTATTGATATTAATTGTTGAATTCAAAATTAGATATTGCCTCCCATCATTTGTCATTAGCAAGGCTTGGGTTTTTACACCAAACACAGTTTTTGACACAATGATGATGAAATTAACACATGTGGCTAAACAACCTAGTATATTAATAGAATCAAACAATTATAAAAAGCATTAAAACACTAAATCTATTTAAATCCATCAACCAATGGAGTCAGTCATCATGGTTTGCATTTCTTACATAAGTGAACTGGTTTAATTCCTAAATCATGAGACATTCTAATCACCTCATGTAAATCAGGCTCCTCTTATTGTTACCAGGACTATGTTTAATGCAATAACCTTGAAATTAAAATTTGCCTCAACCTTAATAAGAATATTGTTCATGAAAAAAATGCGAATGGACCATCTATATCATGAATTCTTTCAATTCAACAAATAATGGATTCCTAGATCTTAAATTTCATTTCTTATTGATATTAATTATTGAATTCAAAATTAAATATTGCCTCTCATCATTTGTCATTAGTAAGGTTCCGGTTTTTAGACCAAACACAGTTTTTGACACATTGATCATGAAATTAACACATGTGGCCAAACAACCTAGTATATTAATAGAATCAAACAAGTATAAAGAGCATTAAAACGCTAAATATATTTAAATCCATCGACCAAAGAAGTCAGTCATCATGGTTTTCATTTCTTACATAAGTGAACTGGTTTAATTCCTAAATCATGAGACATTCTAATCACCTCATGTGAATTAGGATCCTCTTATTGTTACCAGGACTACGTTTCAAGCAATAACCTTGAAATTAAATTTTGCCTCAACCTTAATAAGTATATTGTTCATGAAACAAATGCGCATGGACCATCTATATCATGAATTCTTTCAATTCAACAAACAATGGATTCCTAGATCTTAAATTTCATTTCTTATTGATATTAATTATTGAATTCAAAATTAGATATTGCCTCCCATCATTTGTCATTAGTAAGGCTCCGGTTTTTACACCAAACACAGTTTTTGACACATTGATCTTGAAATTAACACATGTGGCTAAACAACCTAGTATATTAATAGAATCAAACAAGTATAAATAGCATTAAAATGCTAAATATATTTAATTCATCGACCAAAGGAGTCAGTCATCATGGTTTTCATTTCTTACATAAGTGAACTGGTTTAATTCCTAAATCATTAGACATTCTAATCACCTCATGTGAATTAGGCTCCTCTTATTTTTACCAGGACTATGTTTCAAGCATAATCCTTGAAATTAAATTTTGCCTCAACCTTAATAAGTATATTCTTTGTGAAAAAAATGCCCATGGACCATCTATATCATGAATTCTTTCAATTCAACAAACAATGGAGTCCTAGATCTTATATTTGATTTCTTATTGATATTAATTATTGAATTCAAAATTAGATATTGCCTCCCATCATTTGTCATTAGCAAGGCTCCTCTATTGACGCCAAACACACTTTTTGACACATTGATCATGAAATTAGAACATATGGCCAAACAACCTAGTATATTAATAGAATCAAACAAGTATAAAGAGCATTAAAACACTAAATCTATTTAAATCCATCAACCGAAGGAGTCAGTCATCATGGTTTGCATTTCTTACATAAGTGAACTGGTTTAATTCCTAAATCATGAGACATTCTAATCACCTCATGTGAATTAGGATCCTCTTATTGTTACGAGGACTATGTTTCAAGCAATAACCTTGAAATTAAATTTTGCCTCAACCTTAATAAGTATTTCATGAAACAAATGCGCATGGACCATCTATATCATGAATTCTTTCAATTCAACAAACAATGGATTCCTAGATCTTAAATTTCATTTCTTATTGATATTAATTATTGAATTCAAAATTAGATATTGCCTCCCATCATTTGTCATTAGTAAGGCTCCGGTTTTTACACCAAACACAGTTTTTGACACATTGATGTTGAAATTAACACATGTGGCTAAACAACCTAGTATATTAATAGAATCAAACAAGTATAAAGAGCATTAAAACGCTAAATATATTTAAATCCATCGACCAAAGGAGTCAGTCATCATGGTTTTCATTTCTTACATAAGTGAACTGGTTTAATTCCAAAATCATGAGACATTCTAATCACCTCATGTGAATTAGGATCCTCTTATTGTTACCAGGACGATGTTTCAAGCAATAACCTTGAAATTAAATTTTGCCTCAACCTTAATAAGTATATTGTTCATGAAACAAATGCGCATGGACCATCTATATCATGAATTCTTTCAATTCAACAAACAATGGATTCCTAGATCTTAAATTTCATTTCTTATTGATATTAATTATTGAATTCAAAATTAGATATTGCCTACCATCATTTGTCATTAGTTAAGGCTCCGGTTTTGACACCAAACACAGTTTTTGACACATTGATCTTGAAATTAACACATGTGGCTAAACAACCTAGTATATTAATAGAATCAAACAAGTATAAAGAGCATTAAAACGCTAAATATATTTAAATCCATCGACCAAAGGAGTTAGTCATCATGGTTTTCATTTCTTACATAAGTGAACTGGTTTAATTCCTAAATCATGAGACATTCTAATCACCTCATGTGAATTAGGCTCCTCTTATTGTTACCAAGACTATGTTTCAAGCAATACCCTTGAAATTATATTTTGCCTCAACCTTAATAAGTATATTCTTTATGAAAAAAATGCCCATGGACCATCTATATCATGAATTCTTTCAATTCAACAAACAATGGAGTCCTAGATCTTATATTTCATTTCTTATTGATATTAATTGTTGAATTCAAAATTAGATATTGCCTCCCATCATTTGTCATTAGCAAGGCTCGGGTTTTTACACCAAACACAGTTTTTGAGACAATGATGATGAAATTAACACATGTGGCTAAACAACCTAGTATATTAATAGAATCAAACAATTATAAAGAGCATTAAAACACTAAATCTACTTAGATCAATTAACCAAAGGAGTCAGTCATCATGGTTTGCATTTCTTACATATCTGAACTGGTTTAAATCCCAAATCATGAGACATGCTAATCACCTCAAGTGAATTAGGATCCTTCTATGGTTAGCAGGACTATTTGTCATGCAATAACCTTGAAATTAAATTTTGCTTCATCCTTAATGACTATATTCATTATGAAATAAATGCCCATGGACCATCTATATCATGAATTCATTTAATTTAACAAACAATGGAGTCCTTGATCTTAAATTTCATTTTTTATTGATATTAATAGTTGAATTCAAAATTAGATATTGCCTCCCATCATTTGTCATTAGCAAGGCTCCTCTATTGACGCCAAACACACTTTTTGACACATTGATCATGAAATTAACCCATGTGGCCAAACAACCTAGTATATTAATAGAATCAAACAAGTATAAAGAGCATTAAAACACTAAATCTATTTAAATCCATCAACCGAAGGAGTCAGTCATCATGGTTTGCATTTCTTACATAATTGAACTGGTTTAATTCCTAAATCATGAGACATTCTAATCACCTCATGTGAATTAGTCTCCTCTTATTGTTACCAGGACTATCTTTCATGCAATAAGCTTGAAATTAAATTTTACCTCAACCTTAATGAGTATATTCTTTGAGAAAAAAACGCCCATGGACCATCTATATAATGAATTCTTTCAATTCAACAAACAATGGAGTCCGAGATCTTAAATTTAATTTCTTATTGATATTAATTGTTGAATTCAAAATTAGATATTGCCTCCCATTATTTGTCATTAGCAAGCTCCGGTTTTTACACCAAACACAGTTTTTGACACATTGATCATGAAATTAACACATGTGGCTAAACATCCTATTATATTAATAGAATCAAACAAGCATAAAGAGCATTAAAACACTAAATCTATTTAAATCCATCAACCAAAGGAGTCAGTCATCATGGTTTGCATTTCTTACATAAGTGAACCGGTTTAATTCCTAAATCATGAGACATTCTAACCACCTCATGTGAATTAGGCTTCTCTTATTGTTACTAGGACTATGTTTCATGCAATAACCTTGAAATTAAATTTTGCCTCAACCTTAATAAGTATATTCTTTGTGAAAAAAATGCCCATGTACCATCTATATCATCAATTCTTTCAATTCAACAAACAATGGAGTCCTAGCTCTTATATTTGATTTCCTATTGATATTAATTGTTGAATTCAAAATTAGATATTGCCTCCCATCATTTGTCATTAGCATGGCGCCCCTATTGACCCCAAACACACTTTTTGACACATTGATAATGAAATTAACACATGTGGCTAAACAACCTAGTATATTAATAGAATCAAACAAGTATAAAGAGCATTAAAACACTAAATCTATTTAAATCCATCGACCAAAGGAGTTAGTCAACATGGTTTGCATTTCTTACATATGTGAACTGGTTTAAATCCGAAATCATGAGACATTCTAATCACCTCAAGTGAATTAGGATCCTTCTATTGTTAGCAGGACTATTTGTATAACGTTGAAATTAAATTTTGCTTCATCCTTAATGGCTATATTCATTATGAAATAAATGCCCGTGGACCAACTATATCTTGAATTCATTCAATTTAACAAACAATGGGGTCCATGATCTTAAATTTCATTTCTTATTAATATTATTTGTTGAATTCAAAATTAGATATTGCCTCCCATCACTTGTCATTAGCAAGGCTCCTCTATTGACCCCAAACACACTTTTTGACACATTGATCATGAAATTAACACATGTGGCTAAACAACCTAGTATATTAATAGAATCAAACAAGTATAAAGAGCATTAAAACACTAAATCTATTTAAATCCATCGACCAAAGGAGTCAGTCATCATGATTTGCATTTCTTACATAAGTGAACTGGTTTAATTCCTAAATAATGAGACATTATAATCACCTCATGTGAATTAGGCTCCTCTTATTGTTACCAGGACTATGTTTAATGCAATAACCTTGAAATTAAAATTTGCCTCAACCTTAATAAGTATATTGTTCATGAAACAAATGCGCATGGACCATCTATATCATGAATTCTTTCAATTCAACAAACAATGGAGTCCTTGGTCTTATATTTCATTTCTTATTGATATTAATTGTTGAAATCAAAATTAGATATTGCCTCCCATCATTTGTCATTAGCAAGGCTTGGGTTTTTACACCAAACACAGTTTTTGACACAATGATGATGAAATTAACACAGGTGGCTAAACAACCTACTATATTAATAGAATCAAATAGTTATAAAGAGCATTAAAACACTAAATCTATCTAAATCCATCAACCAATGGAGTCAGTCATCATGGTTTGCATTTCTTACATAAGTGAACTGGTTTAATTCCTAAATCATGAGACATTCTAATCACCTCATGTGAATTAGGCTCCTCTTATTGTTACCAGGACTATGTTTAATGCAATAACCTTGAAATTAAAATTTGCCTCAACCTTAATAAGAATATTGTTCATGAAAAAAATGCTCATGGACCATCTATATCATGAATTTTTTCAATTCAACAAATAATGGATTCCTAGATCTTAAATTTCATTTCTTATTGATATTAATTATTGAATTCAAAATTAGATATTGCCTCCCATCATTTGTCATTAGTAAGGCTCCGGTTTTTACACCAAAGACAGTTTTTGACACATTGATGTTGAAATTAACACATGTGGCTAAACAACCTAGTATATTAATAGAATCAAACAAGTATAACGAGCATTAAAACACTAAATATATTTAAATCCATCGACCAAAGGAGTCAGTCATCATGGTTTGCATTTCTTACATAAGTGAACTGGTTTAATTCCTAAATCATGAGACATTCTAATCACCTCATGTGAATTAGTCTCCTCTTATTGTTACTAAGACTATCTTTCATGCAATAAGCTTGAAATTCAATTTTGCCTCAACCTTAATGAGTATATTCTTTGAGAAAAAAATGCCCATGGACCATCTATATAATGAATTCTTTCAATTCAACAAACAATGGAGTCCTAGATCTTAAATTTCATTTCTTATTGATATTAATTGTTGAATTCAAAATTAGATATTGCCTCCCATCATTTGTCATTAGCAATGCTCCGGTTTTTACACCAAACACAGTTTTTCACACATTGATCATGAAATTAACATATGTGGCTAAACAACCTATTATATTAATAGAATCAAACAAGTATAAAGAGCATTAATAAACTAAATCTATTTAAATCCATCAACCAAAGGAGTCAGTCATCATGGTTTGCATTTCTTACATAAGTGAACTGGTTTAATTCCTAAATCATGAGACATTCTAACCACCTCATGTGAATTAGGCTTCTCTTATTGTTACCAGGACTATGTTTCATGCAATAACCTTGAAATTAAATTTTCCTCAACCTTAATAAGTATATTCTTTGTGAAAAAAATGCCCATGGACCATCTATATCATGAATTCTTTCAATTCAACAAACAATGGAGTCCTAGATCATATATTTGATTTCTTATTGATATTAATTGTTGAATTCAAAATTAGATATTGCCTCCCATCATTTGTCATTAGCATGGCGCCCCTATTGACCCCAAACACACTTTTTGACACATTGATAATGAAATTAACACATGTGGCTAAAAAACCTAGTATATTAATAGAATCAAACAAGTATAAAGGGCATCAAAACAGTAAATCTATTTAAATCCATCGACCAAAGGAGTCAGTCATCATGGTTTGCATTTCTTACATATGTGAACTGGTTTAAATCCGAAATCATGAGACATTCTAATCACCTCAAGTGAATTAGGATCCTTCTATTGTTAGCAGGACTATTTGTATAACGTTGAAATTAAATTTTGCTTCATCCTTAATGGCTATATTCATTATGAAATAAATGCCCATGGACCAACTATATCTTGAATTCATTCAATTTAACAAACAATGGAGTCCATGATCTTAAATTTCATTTCTTATTGATATTAATTGTTGAATTCAAAATTAGATATTGCCTCCCATCACTTGTCATTAGCAAGGCTCCTCTATTGACCCCAAACACACTTTTTGACACATTCATCATGAAATTAACACATGTGGCTAAACAACCTAGTATATTAATAGAATCAAACAATTATAAAGAGCATTAAAACACTAAATCTATTTAAATCCATCGACCAAAGGAGTCAGTCATCATGGTTTGCATTTCTTACATAAGTGAACTGGTTTAATTCCTAAATAATGAGACATTCTAATCACCTCATGTGAATTAGGCTCCTCTTATTGTTACCAGGACTATGTTTAATACAATAACCTTGAAATTAAAATTTGCCTCAACCTTAATAAGTATATTGTTCATGAAAAAAATGTGCATGGACCATCTATATCATGAATTCATTCAATTCGACAAACAAAGGAGTCCTTGATTTTCTATTTCATTTCTTATTGATATTAATTGTTGAATTCAAAATTAGATATTGCCTCCCATCATTTGTCATTAGCAAGGCTTGGGTTTTTACACCAAACACAGTTTTTGACACAATGATGATGAAATTAACACATGTGGCTAAACAACCTCCTATATTAATAGAATCAAACAATTATAAAGAGCATTAAAACACTAAATCTATTTAAATCCATCAACCAAAGGAGTCAGTCATCATGGTTTGCATTTCTTACATAAGTGAACTGGTTTAATTCCTAAATCATGAGACATTCTAATCACCTCATGTGAATTAGGCTCCTCTTATTGTTACCAGGACTTTGTTTAATGCAATAACCTTGAAATTAAAATTTGCCTCAACCTTAATAAGTATATTGTTCATGAAAAAAATGCGCATGGACCATCTATATCATGAATTCTTTCAATTCAACAAATAATGGATTCCTAGATCTTAAATTTCATTTCTTATTGATATTAATTATTGAATTCAAAATTAGCTATTGCCTCCCATCATTTGTCATTAGTAAGGCTCCGGTTTTTACACGAAACACAGTTTTTGACACATTGATGTTGAAATTAACACATGTGGCTAAACAACCTAGTATATTAATAGAATCAAACAAGTATAAAGAGCATTAAAACGCTAAATATATTTAAATCCATCGACCAAAGGAGTCAGTCATCATGGTTTTCATTTCTTACATAAGTGAACGGGTTTAATTCCTAAATCATGAGACATTCTAATCACCTCATGTGAATTAGGATCCTCTTATTGTTACCAGGACTATGTTTCAAGCAATAACCTTGAAATTAAATTTTGCCTCAACCTTAATAAGTATATTGTTCATTAAAAAAATGCGCATGGACCATCTATATCAAGAATTCTTTCAATTCAACAAACAATGGATTCCTAGATCTTAAATTTCATTTCTTATTGATATTAATTATTGAATTCAAAATTAGATATTGCCTCCCATCATTTGTCATTAGTAAGGCTCCGGTTTTTACACCAAACACAGTTTTTGACACATTGATCTTGAAATTAACACATGTGGCTAAACAACCTAGTATATTAATAGAATAAAAAAAGTATAAAGAGCAATAAAATACTAAATCTATTTAAATCCATCAACCAAAGTAGTCAGTCATCATGGTTTGCATTTCTTACATAAGTGAACTGGTTTAATTCCTAAATCACAAGACATTCTAATCACCTCATGTGAATTAGGCTCCTCTTATTGTTACCAGGACTATGTTTCATGCAATTACCTTGAAATTAAATTTTGCCTCAACCTTATTGAGTATATTCTTTATGAAATAAAGTGCCCATGGACCATCTATATCATGATTTATTTCTATTCAACAAACAATGGAGTCCTAGATCTTAAATTTCATTTCTTATTGATATTAATTGTTGAATTCAAAATTAGATATTGCCTCCCATCATTTGTCATTAGCATGGCGCCCCTATTGACCCCAAACACACTTTTTGACACATTGATAATGAAATTAACACATGTTGCTAAACAACCTAGTATATTAATAGAATCAAACAAGTGTAAAGAGCATTAAAACACTAAATCTATTTAAATCCATCAACCAAAGGAGTCAGTCATCATGGTTTACATTTCTTACATAATTGAACTGGTTTAATTCCTAAATCATGAGACATTCTTATCAGCTCATGTGAATTAGTCTCCTCTTATTGTTACCAGGACTATGTTTCATGCAATTACCTTGAAATTAAATTTTGCCTCAACCTTATTGAGTATATTCTTTATGAAATAAAGTGCCCATGGACCATCTATATCATGAATTCTTTCTATTCAACAAACAATGGAGTCCTAGATCTTAAATTTCATTTCTTATTGATATTAATTGTTGAATTCAAAATTAGATATTGCCTCCCATCATTTGTCATTAGCATGGCGCCCCTATTGACCCCAAACACACTTTTTGACATATTGATCATGAAATTAACACATGTGGCTAAACAACCTAGTATATTAATAGAATCAAACAAGTATAAAGAGCATTAAAACACTAAATCTATTTAAATCCATCGACCAAAGGAGTCAGTCATCATGGTTTGCATTTCTTACATAAGTGAACTGGTTTAATTCCTAAATAATGAGACATTCTAATCCCCTCATGTGAATTAGGCTCCTCTTATTGTTACCAGGACTATGTTTAATGCAATAACCTTGAAATTAAAATTTGCCTCAACCTGAATAAGTAAATTGTTCATGAAAAAAATGCACATGGACCATCTATATCATGAATTCTTTCAATTCAACAAACAATGGAGTCCTTGATCTTATATTTCATTTCTTATTGATATTAATTGTTGAATTCAAAATTAGATATTGCCTCCCATCATTTGTCATTAGCAAGCCTTGGGTGTTTACACCAAACACAGTTTTTGATACAATGATGATGAAATTAACACATGTGGCTAAACAACCTAGTATATTAATAGAATCAAACAATTATAAAGAGCATTAAAACACTAAATCCATTTAAATCAATCAACCAAAGGTGTCAGTCATCATGGTTTGCATTTCTTACATAAGTGAACTGGTTTAATTCCTAAATCATGAGACATTCTAATCACCTCATGTGAATTAGGCTCCTCTTATTGTTACCAGGACAATGTTTCATGCAATAACCTTGAAATTAAATTTTGCCTCGACGTTAATGAGTATATTCTTTATGAAAAAAATGCTCATCGACCATCTATATCATGAATTCATTCAATTTAATAAACAATGGAGTCTTTGATATTAAATTTCATTTCTTATAGATATTAATTGTTGAATTCAAAATTAGATATTGCCTCCCATCATTTGACATTAGCATGGCGCCCCTATTGACCCCAAACACACTTTTTGTCACAATGATGATGAAATTAACTCATGTGGCTAAACAACCTAGTATATTAATAGAATCAAACAATTATAAAGAGCAATAAAACACTAAATCTATTTAGATCAATCAACGAAAGGAGTCAGTCATCATGGTTTGCATTTCTTACATATGTGAACTGGTTTAAATCCCAAATCATGAGACATTATAATCACCTTAAGTGAATTAGGATCCTTTTATTGTTAGCAGGACTATTTGTCATGCAATAACCTTGAAATTAAATTTTGCTTCATCCTTAATGACTATATTCATTATGAAATAAATTCCCATGCACCATCTATATCATGAATTCATTCAATTTAACAAATAATGGAGTCCTTGATCTTAAATTTCATTTCTTATTGATATTAATTGTTGAATTCAAAATTAGATATTGCCTCCCATCACTTGTCATTAGCAAGGCTCCTCTATTGACCCCAAACACACTTTTTGACACATTGATCATGAAATTAACACATGTGGCTAAACAACCTACTATATTAATAGAATCAAACAAGTATAAAGAGCATTAACACACTAAATCTATTTAAATCCATCAACCAAAGGAGTCAGTCATCATGGTTTGCATTTCTTACATAAGTGAACTGGTTTAATTCCTAAATCATGAGACATTCTAATCACCTCATGTGAATTAGGCTTCTCTTATTGTTACCAAGACAATGTTTCATGCAATAACCTTGAAATTAAATTTTGCCTCAACGTTAATGAGTATATTCTTTATGAAAAAAATGCTCATCGACCATCTATATTATGAATTCATTCAATTTAAAAAACAATGGAGTCTTTGATATTAAATTTCATTTCTTATAGATATTAATTATTGAATTCACAATTAGATATTGCCTCCCATCATTTGTCATTAGCATGGCGCCCCTATTGACCCCAAACACACTTTTTGACACATTGATCATGAAATTAACACATGTGTCTAAACAACCTAGTATATTAATAGAATCAAACAAGTATAAAGAGCATTAAAACACTAAATCTATTTAAATCCATCGACCAAAGGAGTCAGTCATCATGATTTGCATTTCTTACATAAGTGAACTGGTTTAATTCCTAAATAATGAGACATTCTAATCGCCTCATGTGAATTAGGCTCCTCTTATTGTTACCAGGACTATGTTTAATGCAATAACCTTGAAAGTAAAATTTGCATCAACCTTAATAAGTATATTGTTCATGAAAAAAATGCGCATGGACCATCTATATCATGAATTCATTCAATTTAATAAACAATGGAGTCTTTGATATTAAATTTCATTTCTTATAGATATTAATTGTTGAATTCAAAATTAGATATTGCCTCCCATCATTTGTCATTAGCATGGCGCCCCTATTGACCCCAAACACAATTTTTGACACATTGATCATGAAACTAACACATGTGGCTAAACAACCTAGTATATTAATAGAATCAAACAAGTATAAAGAGCATTAAAACACTAAATCTATTTAAATCCATCAACCAAAGGAGTCAGTCATCATGGTTTGCATTTCTTACATACGTGAACTGGTTTAATTCCTAAATCATGAGACATTCTAATCACCTCATGTGAATTAGGCTCCTCTTATTGTTACCAGGACTATGTTTCATGCAATAACCTTGAAATTATATTTTGCCTCAGCCTTAATGATTATATTCTTTATGAAAAAAATGCTCATGGACCATCTATATCATGAATTCATTCAATTTAATAAACAATGGAGTCCTAGATCTTATATTTCATTTCTTATTGATATTAATTGTTAAATTCAAAATTAGATATTGCCTCCCATCATTTGTCATTAGCAAGGCTCCTCTTTTGATTGCAAACACACTTTTTGACACATTGATCATGAAATTAACACATGTGGCTAAACAAACTAGATTATTAATAGAATCAAACAATTATAAAGAGCATTAAAACACTAAATCTATTTAGATCAATCAACCAAAGGAGTCAGTCATCATGGTTTGCATTTCTTACATATGTGAACTGGCTTACATCCCAAATCATGAGACATTCTAATCACCTCAAGTGAATTATGATCCTCCTATTGTTAGCAGGACTATTTGTCATGCAATAACCTTGAAATTAAATTTTGCTTCATCCTTAATGACTATATTCATTATGAAATAAATGCCCATGGACCATCTATATCATGAATTCATTCAATTCAACAAACAATGGAGTCCTAGATTTTATATTTCATTTCTTATTGATATTAATTGTTGAATTCAAAATTAGATATTGCCTCCCATCATTTGTCATTGGCAAGGCTCGGGTTTTTACACCAAACACAGTTTTTGACACAATGATCATGAAATTAACACATGTGGCTACACAACCTAGTATATTAATAGAATCAAACAATTATAAAGAGCATTAAAACACTAAATCTATTTAGATCAATCAACCAAAGGAGTCAGTCATCATGGTTTGCATTTCTTACATATGTTTAAATCCCAAATCATGAGACATTCTAATCACCTCAAGTGAATTATGATCCTCCTATTGTTAGCAGGATTATTTTTCATGCATTAACCTTGAAATTAAATTTTGCTTCATCCTTAATGACTATATTCATTATGAAATAAATGCCCATGGACCATCTATATCATGAATTCTTTCAATTCAACAAACAATGGAGTCCTAGATTTTATATTTCATTTCTTATTGATATTAATTGTTGAATTCAAAATTGGATATTGCCTCCCATCATTTGTCATTGGCAAGGCTCGGGTTTTTACCCCAAACACAGTTTTTGACACAATGATCATGAAATTAACACATGTGGCTAAACAACCTAGTATATTAATAGAATCAAACAATTATAAAGAGCATTAAAACACTAAATCTATTTAGATCAATCAACCAAAGGAGTCAGTCATCATGGTTTGCATTTCTTACATATGTGAACTGGTTTAAATCCCAAATCATGAGACATTCTATTCACCTCAAGTGAATTAGGATCCCCCTATTGTTAGCAGGACTATTTGTCATGCAATAACCTTGAAATTAAATTTTGCTTCATCCTTAATGACTATATTCATTATGAATAAATGCGCATGGACCGTCTATATCATGAATTCATTCAATTTAACAAACAATGGAGTCCTTGATCTCAAATTTTCTTTCTTATTGATATTAATTGTTGAACTCAAAATTAGATATTGCCTCCCATCATTTGTCATTAGCAAGGCTCCTCTATTGACCCCAAACACACTTTTTGACACATTGATCATTAAATTAACACATGTGGCTAAACAACCTAGTATATTAATATAATCAAACAAGTATAAAGAGCATTAAAACACTAAATCTATTTAAATCTATCAACCAAAGGAGTCAGACATCATGGTTTGCATTTCTTACATAATTGAACTGGTTTAATTCCAAAATCATGAGACATTCTAATCACCTCAAGTGAATTAGGATCCTCCTATTGTTAGCAGGAATATTTGTCATGCAATAGCCTTCAAATTAAATTTTGCCTCAACCTTAATGAGTATATTCTTTATGAAAAAAATGCCTATGGACCATCTATATCATGAATTCATTCAATTTAATAAACAATGGAGTCCTTGATCGTATATTTCATTTCTTATTGATATTAATTGTTGAATTCAAAATTAGATATTGCCTCCCATCATTTGTCATTAGCAAGGCTCCTGTTTTGACCCCAAACATACTTTTTGACACATTGATCATCAAATTAACACATGTGGCTACACAACCTAGTATATTAATAGAATCAAACAAGTATAAAGAGCATTAAAACACTAAATCTATTTAAATCCATCAACCAAAGGAGTCAGTCATCATGGTTTACATTTCTTACATAAGTGAACCGGTTTAATTCCTAAATCATGAGACATTCTAATCACCTCATGTGAATTAGGCTCCTCTTATTGTTACCAGGACAATGTTTCATGCAATAACCTTGAAATTAAATTTTGCCTCAACGTTAATGAGTATATTCTTTATGAAAAAAATGCTCATCGACCATCTACATCATGAATTCATTCAATTTCATAAACAATGGAGTCTTTGATATTAAATTTCATTTCTTATAAATATTAATTGTTGAATTCAAAATTAGATATTGCCTCCCATCATTTGTAATTAGCATGACGCCCCTATTTACCCCAAACACACTTTTTGACACATTGATCATGAAATTAACACATGTGGCTAAACAACCTAGTATATTAATAGTATCAAACAATTATAAAGAGCATTAAAACACTAAATCTATTTAGATCAATCAACCAAAGGAGTCAGTCATCATGGTTTGCATTTCTTACATATGTGAACTGGTCTAAATGCCAAATCATGAGACATTCCAATCACCTCAAGTGAATTAGGATCCTTTTATCGTTAGTAGGGCTATTCGTCATGCAATAACCTTGAAATTAAATTTTGCTTCATCCTTAATGACTATATTCATTATGAAATAAATGCCCATGGACCATCTATATCATGAATTCATACAATTTAACAAATAATGGAGTCCTTGATGTTAAATTTCATTTCTTATTGATATTAATTGTTGAATTCAAAATTAGATATTGCCTCCCATCACTTGTCATTAGCAAGGCTCCTCTATTGACCCCAAACACACTTTTTGACACATTGATCATGAAATTAACACATGTGGCTAAACAACCTAGCATATTAATAGAATCAAACAAGTATAAAGAGCATTAAAACACTAAATCTATTTAAATCCATCAACCAAAGGAGTCAGTCATCATGGTTTGCATTTCTTACATAAGTGAACTGGTTTAATTCATAAATCATGAGACATTCTAATCACCTCATGTGAATTAGGCTCCTCTTATTGTTACCAGGACTATGTTTCATGCAATAACCTTGAAATTAAATTTTGCCTCAACCTTATTGAGTATATTGTTTATGAAATAAAGTGCCATGGACCATCTATATCATGAATTCTTTCTATTCAACAAACAATGGAGTCCTAGATCTTAAATTTCATTTCTTATTGATATTAATTGTTGAATTCAAAATTAGATATTGCCTCCCATCATTTGTCATTAGCAAGGCTCCTGTTTTGACCCCAAACATACTTTTTGACACATTGATCATCAAATTAACACATGTGGCTACACAACCTAGTATATTAATAGAATCAAACAAGTATAAAGAGCATTAAAACACTAAATCTATTTAAATCCATCAACCAAAGGAGTCAGTCATCATGGTTTACATTTCTTACATAAGTGAACCGGTTTAATTCCTAAATCATGAGACATTCTAATCACCTCATGTGAATTAGGCTCCTCTTATTGTTACCAGGACAATGTTTCATGCAATAACCTTGAAATTAAATTTTGCCTCAACGTTAATGAGTATATTCTTTATGAAAAAAATGCTCATCGACCATCTACATCATGAATTCATTCAATTTCATAAACAATGGAGTCTTTGATATTAAATTTCATTTCTTATAAATATTAATTGTTGAATTCAAAATTAGATATTGCCTCCCATCATTTGTAATTAGCATGACGCCCCTATTTACCCCAAACACACTTTTTGACACATTGATCATGAAATTAACACATGTGGCTAAACAACCTAGTATATTAATAGTATCAAACAATTATAAAGAGCATTAAAACACTAAATCTATTTAGATCAATCAACCAAAGGAGTCAGTCATCATGGTTTGCATTTCTTACATATGTGAACTGGTCTAAATGCCAAATCATGAGACATTCCAATCACCTCAAGTGAATTAGGATCCTTTTATCGTTAGTAGGGCTATTCGTCATGCAATAACCTTGAAATTAAATTTTGCTTCATCCTTAATGACTATATTCATTATGAAATAAATGCCCATGGACCATCTATATCATGAATTCATACAATTTAACAAATAATGGAGTCCTTGATGTTAAATTTCATTTCTTATTGATATTAATTGTTGAATTCAAAATTAGATATTGCCTCCCATCACTTGTCATTAGCAAGGCTCCTCTATTGACCCCAAACACACTTTTTGACACATTGATCATGAAATTAACACATGTGGCTAAACAACCTAGCATATTAATAGAATCAAACAAGTATAAAGAGCATTAAAACACTAAATCTATTTAAATCCATCAACCAAAGGAGTCAGTCATCATGGTTTGCATTTCTTACATAAGTGAACTGGTTTAATTCATAAATCATGAGACATTCTAATCACCTCATGTGAATTAGGCTCCTCTTATTGTTACCAGGACTATGTTTCATGCAATAACCTTGAAATTAAATTTTGCCTCAACCTTATTGAGTATATTGTTTATGAAATAAAGTGCCATGGACCATCTATATCATGAATTCTTTCTATTCAACAAACAATGGAGTCCTAGATCTTAAATTTCATTTCTTATTGATATTAATTGTTGAATTCAAAATTAGATATTGCCTCCCATCATTTGTCATTAGCGAGGCTCCGGTTTTTAAACCAAAAACAGTTTTTGGCACATTGATCATCAAATTATCACATGTGGCTAAACAACCTAGTATATTAACAGAATCAAACAAGTATACAGAGCTTTGAAACACTAAATTTATTTAAATCAATCAAACAAAGGAGTCAGTTATCATGGTTTGCATTTCTTACATATGTGAACTGGTTTAATTCCTAAATCATGAGACATTCTAATCACCTCATGTGAATTACGCTCCTCTTATTATTACCAGGACTATTTTTCATGCAATAACCTTGAAAGTAAATTTTGCCTTAACCTTAATGAGTATATTCTTTATGAAAAAAATGCCCATGGACCATCTATATCATGAATTCATTCAATTTAACAAACAATGGAGTCCTTGATCTTAAATTTTATTTCTTATTGATATTAATTGTTGAATTCAAAATTAGATATTGCCTCCCATCATTTGTCATTAGCAAGGCTCCTCTTTTGGTTGCAAACACACTTTTTGACACATTGATCATGAAATTAACACATGTGGCTAAACAAACTAGATTATTAATAGAATCAAACAAGTATAAAGAGCGTTAAAACACTAAATCTATTTAAACCCATCGACCAAAGGAGTCAGTCATCATGGTTTGCATTTCTTACATAAGTGAACTGGTTTAATTCCTAAATCTTGAGACATTCTAATCACCTCATGTGAATTAGGCTCCCCTTATTGTTACCAGGACTATGTTTCCTACAATAACCTTGAAATTATATTTTGCCTCAACCTTAATGAGTATATTCATTATGAAAAAAATGCCCATTTATATCATGAATTCATTCAATTTAACAAACCATGGAGTCCTTGATCTTAAATTTCATTTCTTATTGATATTAATAGTTGAATTCAAAATTAGATATTGCCTCCCATCATTTGTAATTAGCATGGTGCCCCTATTGACCCCAAACACACTTTTTGACACAATGATCATGAAATTAACACATGTGGCTAAACAACCTAGTATATTAATAGAATCAAACAATTATAAAGAGCATTAAAACACTAAATCTATTTAGATCAATCAAACAAAGGAGTCAGTCATCATGGTTTGCATTTCTTACATATGTGAACTGGTTTAATTCCTAAATCATGAGACATTCTAATCACCTCATGTGAGTTAGGCTCCTCTTATTGTTACCAGGACAATGTTTCATGCAATAACCTTGAAATTAAATTTTGCCTCAACGTTAATGAGTATATTCTTTATCAAAAAAATGCTCATCGACCATCTACATCATGAATTCATTCAATTTCATAAACAATGGAGTCTTTGATATTAAATTTCATTTCTTATAGATATTAATTGTTGAATTCAAAATTAGATATTGCCTCCCATCATTTGTCATTAGCAAGGCTCCTCCTTTGACCCCAAACATACTTTTTGACACATTGATCATGAAATTAACACATGTGGCTAAACAACCTAGTATATTAATAGAATCAAACAAGTATAAAGAGCATTAAAACACTAAATCTATTTAAATCCATCAAGCAAAGGAGTCAGTCATCATGGTTTGCATTTCTTAAATAGGACAACTAGTTTAATTCCTTAATCATGAGACATTCTAATCACCTCATGTGAATTAGGCTCCTTTTATTGTTACCAGGACAATGTTTCATGCAATAACCTTGAAATTAAATTTTGCCTCAATGTTAATGAGTATATTCTTTATGAAATAAAGTGCCCATGGACCATCTATATCATGAATTCTTTCTATTCAACAAAAAATGGAGTCCTAGATCTTAAATTTCATTTCTTATTGATATTAATTATTGAATTCAAAATTAGATATTGCCTCCCATCATTTGTCATTAGCATGGCGACCCTATTGACCCCAAACACACTTTTTGACACATTGATCATGAAATTAACACATGTGGCTAAACAACCTAGTATATTAATAGAATCAAACAAGTATTAAGAGCATTAAAACACTAAATCTATTTAAATCCTTCAACCAAAGGAGTCAGTCATCATGGTTTGCATTTCTTACATAAGTCAACTGGTTTAATTCCTTAATCATGAGACATTCTAATCACCTCATGTGAATTAGGCTCCTCTTATTGTTACCAGGACTATGTTTCATGCAATAACCTTCAAATTAAATTTTGCCTCAGCCTTAATGAGTATATTCTTTATGAAAAAAATGCTCATGGACCATCTATATCATGAATTCATTCAATTTAATAAACAATGGAGTCCTAGATCTTATATTTCATTTCTTATTGATATTAATTGTTGAATTCAAAATTAGATATTGCCTCCCATCATTTGTCATTAGCAAGGCTCGGGTTTTTGAACCAAACACAGTTTTTAACACAATGATCATGAAATTAACACATGTGGCTAAACAACCTAGTATATTAATAGAATCAAACAATTATAAAGAGCATTAAAACACTAAATCTATTTAGATCAATCAACCAAAGGAGTCAGTCATCATGGTTTGCATTTCTTACATATGTGAACTGGTTTAAATCCCAAATCATGAGACATTCTAATCACCTCTAGTGAATTATGATCCTCCTATTGTTAGCAGGACTATTTGTCATGCAATAACCTTGAAATTAAAATTTGCTTCATCCTTAATGACTATATTCATTATGAAATAAATGCCCATGGACCATCTATATCATGAATTCTTTCAATTCAACAAACAATGGAGTCCTAGATTTTATATTTCATTTCTTATTGATATTAATTGTTGAATTCAAAATTAGATATTGCCTCCCATCATTTGTCATTGGCAAGGCTCGGGTTTTTACACCAAACACAGTTTTTGACACAATGATCATGAAATTAACACATGTGGCTAAACAACCTAGTATATCAATAGAATCAAACAATTATAAAGAACATTAAAATACTAAATCTATTTAGATCGATCAACCAAAGGAGTCAGTCATCATGGTTTGCATTTCTTACATATGTGAACTGGTTTAAATCCCAAATCATGAGACATTCTATTCACCTCAAGTGAATTAGGATCCTCCTATTGTTAGCAGGACTATTTGTCATACAATAACCTTGAAATTAAATTTTGCTTCATCCTTAATGACTATATTCATTATGAAATAAATGCTCATGGACCGTCTACATCATGAATTCTTTCTATTCAACAAACAATGGAGTCCTAGATCTTAAATTTCATTTCTTAATGATATTAATTGTTGAATTCAAAATTAGATATTGCCTCTCATCATTTGTCATTAGCGAGGCTCCGGTTTTTAAACCAAACACAGTTTTTGACACATTTATCATGAAATTATCACATGTGGCTAAACAACCTAGTATATTAATAGAATCAAACAAGTATACAGAGCATTGAAACACTAAATTTATTTAAATCAATCAAACAAAGGAGTCAGTCATCATGGTTTGCATTTCTTACATATGTGAACTGGTTTAATTCCTAAATCATGAGACATTCTAATCACCTCATGTGAATTACGCTCCTCTTATTATTACCAGGACTATTTTTCATGCAATAACCTTGAAATTAAATTTTGCCTTAACCTTAATGAGTATATTCTTTATGAAAAAAATGCCCATGGACCATCTATATCATGAATTCATTCAATTTAACAAACAATGGAGTCCTTGATCTTAAATTTCATTTCTTATTGATATTATTTGTTGAATTCAAAATTAGATATTGCCTCCCATCATTAGTCATTAGCAAGGCTCCTCTTTTGATTGCAAACACACTTTTTACCACATTGATCATGAAATTAACACATGTGGCTAAACAAAGTAGATTATTAATAGAATCAAACAAGTATAAAGAGCGTTAAAATACTAAATCTATTTAAATCCATCAACCAAAGGAGTCAGTCATCATGGTTTGCATTTCTTACATAAGTGAACTGGTTTAATTCCTAAATCTTGAGACATTCTAATCACATCATGTGAATTAGGCTCCCCTTATTGTAACCAGGACTATGTTTCCTGCAATAACCTTGAAATTAAATTTTGCGTCAACCTTAATGAGTATATTCATTATGAAAAAAATGCCCATTTATTTCATGAATTCATTCAATTTAACAAACAATGGAGTCCTTGATCTTAAATTTCATTTCTTCTTGATATTAATAGTTGAATTCAAAATTAGATATTGCCTCCCATCATTTGTAATTAGCATGGCTCCCCTATTGACCCCAAACACACTTTTTGACACATTGATCATGAAATTAACACATGTGGCAAAACAACCTAGTATATTAATAGAATGAAACAATTATAAAGAGCATTAAAACACTAAATCTATTTAGATCAATCAACCAAAGGACTCAGTCATCATGGTTTGCATTTCTTACATATGTGAACTGGTTTAAATCCCAAATCATGAGACATTGTAATCACCTCACGTGAAATAGGATCCTTCTATTATTACCAGGACTATTTGTCATGCAATAACCTTGAAATTAAATTTTGCTTCATCTTTAATGACTATATTCATTATGAAATAAATGCCCATGGACCATCTATATCATGAATTCATTCAATTTAACAAACAATGGAGTCCTTGATCTTAAATTTCATTTCTTATTGATATTAATTGGTGAATTCAAAATTATATATTGCCTCCCATCACTTGTCATTAGCAAGGCTCCTCTATTGACCCCAAACACACTTTTTGACACATTGATCATGAAATTAACACATGTGGCTAAACAACCTAGTATATTAATAGAATCAAACAAGTATAAAGAGCATTAAAACACTAAATCTATTTAAATCGATCAACCAAAGGAGTCAGTCATCATGGTTTGCATTTCATACATAAGTGAACTGGTTTAATTCATAAATCATGAGACATTCTAATCACCTTATGTGAATTAGGCTCCTCTTATTGTTACCAGGACTATGTTTCATGCAATTACCTTGAAATTAAATTTTGTGTCAACCTTATTGAGTAGATTCTTTATGAAATAAAGTGCCCATGGACCATCTATATCATGAATTCTTTCTATTCAACAAACAATGGAGTCCTAGATCTTAAATTTCATTTCTTATTGATATTAATTGTTGAATTCAAAATTAGATATTGCCTCCCATCATTTGTCATTAGCCTGGCGCCCCTCTTGACCCTGAACACACTTTTTGACACATTGATCATGAAATTAACACATGTGGCTAAACAACCTAGTATATTAATAGAATCAAACAAGTATAAAGAGCATTAAAACACTAAATCTATTTAAATCCATCAACCAAAGGAGTCAGTCATCATGGTTTGCATTTCTTAAATAGGTCAACTGGTTTAATTCCTTAATCATGAGACATTCTAATCACCTCATGTGAATTAGGCTCCTTTTATTGTTACCAGGACAATGTTTCATGCAATAACGTTGAAATTAAATTTTGCCTCAATGTTAATGAGTATATTCTTTATGAAATAAAGTGCCCATGGACCATCTATATCATGAATTCTTTCTATTGAACAAAAAATGGAGTCCTAGATCTTAAATTTCATTTCATATTGAGATTAATTGTTGAATTCAAAATTAGATATTGCCTCCCATCATTTGTCATTAGCATGGCGACCCTATTGACCCCAAACACACTTTTTGACACATTGATCATGAAATTAACACATGTGGCTAAACAACCTAGTATATTAATAGAATCAAACAAGTATAAAGGGCATTAAAACACTAAATCTATTTAAATCCATCAACCAAAGGAGTCAGTCATCATGGTTTGCATTTCTTATATTAGTCAACTGGTTTAATTCCTTAATCATGAGACATTCTAATCACCTCATGTGAATTAGGCTCCTCTTATTGTTACCAGGACTATGTTTCATGCAATAACCTTCAAATTAAATTTTTCCTCAGCCTTAATGAGTATATTCTTTATGAAAAAAATGCTCATGGACCATCTATAACATGAATTCATTCAATTTAATAAACAATGGAGTCCTAGATCTTATATTTCATTTCTTATTGATATTAATTGTTGAATTCAAAATTAGATATTGCCTCCCATCATTTGTCATTAGCAAGGCTCGGGTTTTTGTACCAAACACAGTTTTCAACACAATGATCATGAAATTAACACATGTGGCTAAACAACCTAGTATATTAATAGAATCAAACAATTATAAAGAGCATTAAAACACTAAATCTATTTAGATCAATCAACCAAAGGAGTCAGTCATCATGGTTTGCATTTCTTACATACGTGAACTTGTTTAATTCCTAAATCATGAGACATTCTAATCACCTCATGTGAATTAGGCTCCTTTTATTGTTACCAGGACATAGTTTCATGCAATAACCTTGAAATTAAATTTTGCCTCAACCTTAATGAGTATATTCTTTATGAAAAAATTGCTCATCGACCATCTACATCATCAATTCATTCAATTTCATAAACAATGGAGTCTTTGATATTAAATTTCATTTCTTATAGATATTAATTGTTGAATTCAAAATTAGATATTGCCTCCCATCATTTGTAATTAGCATGACGCCCCTATTGACCCCAAACACACTTTTCGACACATTGATCATGAAATTAACACATGTGGCTAAACAACCTAGTATATTAATTGAATCAAACAATTATAAAGAGCATTAAAACACTAAATCTATTTAGATCAATCAACCAAAGGAGTCAGTCATCATGGTTTGCATTTCTTACATATGTGAACTGGTCTAAATCCCAAATCATGAGACATTCTAATCACCTCAAGTGAATTAGGATCCTTTTATTGTTAGCAGGACTATTTGTCATGCAATAACCTTGAAATTAAATTTTGCTTCATCCTTCATGACTATATTTATTATGAAATAAATGCCCATGGACCATCTATATCATGAATTCATACAATTTAACAAATAATGGAGTCCTTGATGTTAAATTTCATTTCTTATTGATATTAATTGTTGAATTCAAAATTAGATATTGCCTCCCATCACTTGTCATTAGCAAGGCTCCTCTATTGACCCCAAACACACTTTTTGACACATTGATCATGAAATTAACACATGTGGCTAAACAACCTAGCATATTAATAGAATCAAACAAGTATAAAGAGCATTAAAACACTAAATCTATTTAAATCCATCAACCAAAGGAGTCAGTCATCATGGTTTGCATTTCTTACATAAGTGAACTGGTTTAATTCCTAAATCATGAGACATTCTAATCACCTCATGTGAATTAGGCTCCTCTTATTGTTACCAGGACTATGTTTCATGCAATAACCTTGAAATTAAATTTTGCCTCAACATTATTGAGTATATTGTTTATGAAATAAAGTGCCATGGACCATCTATATCATGAATTCTTTCTATTCAACAAACAATGGAGTCCTAGATCTTAAATTTCATTTCTTATTGATATTAATTGTTGAATTCAAAATTAGATATTGCCTCCCATCATTTGTCATTAGCGAGGCTCCGGTTGTTAAACCAAAAATAGTTTTTGGCACATTGATCATGAAATTATCACATGTGGTTAAACAACCTAGTATATTAACAGAATCAAACAAGTATACAGAGCATTGAAACACTAAATTTATTTAAATCAATCAAACAAAGGAGTCAGTTATCATGGTTTGCATTTCTTACATATGTGAACTGGTTTAATTCCTAAATCATGAGACATTCTAATCACCTCATGTGAATTACGCTCCTCTTATTATTACCAGGACTATTTTTCATGCAATAACCTTGAAAGTAAATTTTGCCTTAACCTTAATGAGTATATTCTTTATGAAAAAAAATGCCCATGGACCATCTATATCATGAATTCATTCAATTTAACAAACAATGGAGTCCTTGATCTTAAATTTCATTTCTTATTGATATTAATTGTTGAATTCAAAATTAGATATTGCCTCCCATCATTTGTCATTAGCAAGGCTCCTCTTTTGGTTGCAAACACACTTTTTGACACATTGATCATGAAATTAACACATGTGGCTAAACAAACTATATTATTAATAGAATCAAACAAGTATAAAGAGCGTTAAAACACTAAATCTATTTAAACCCATCGACCAAAGGAGTCAGTCATCATGGTTTGCATTTCTTACATAAGTGAACTGGTTTAATTCCTAAATCTTGAGACATTCTAATCACCTCATGTGAATTAGGCTCCCCTTATTGTTACCAGGACTATGTTTCCTGCAATAACCTTGAAATTATATTTTGCCTCAACCTTAATGAGTATATACATTATGAAAAAAATGCGCATTTATATCATGAATTCATTCAATTTAACAAACAATGGAGTCCTTGATCTTAAATTTCATTTCTTATTGATATTAATAGTTGAATTCAAAATTAGATATTGCCTCCCATCATTTGTAATTAGCATGGCGCCCCTATTGACCCCAAACACACTTTTTGACACAATGATCATGAAATTAACACATGTGGCAAAACAACCTAGTATATTAATAGAATCAAACAATTATAAAGAGCATTAAAACACTAAATCTATTTAGATCAATCAAACAAAGGAGTCAGTCATCATGGTTTGCATTTCTTACATATGTGAACTGGTTTAATTCCTAAATCATGAGACATTCTAATCACCTCATGTGAGTTAGGCTCCTCTTGTTGTTACCAGGACAATGCTTCATGCAATAACCTTGAAATTAAATTTTGCCTCAACGTTAATGAGTATATTCTTTATGAAAAAAATGCTCATCGACCATCTACATCATGAATTCATTCAATTTAATAAACAATGGAGTCTTTGATATTAAATTTCATTTCTTATAGATATTAATTGTTGAATTCAAAATTAGATATTGCCTCCCATCATTTGTAATTAGCATGGCGCCCCTATTGACCCCAAACACACTTTTTAACACATTGATCATGAAATTAACACATGTGGCTAAACAACTTAGTATATTAATTGAATCAAACAATTATAAAGAGCATTAAAACACTAAATCTATTTAGATCAATCAACCAAAGGAGTCAGTCATCATGGTTTGCAATTCTTACATATGTGAATTGGGATAAATCCCAAATCATGAGACATTCTAATCACCTCAAGTGAAATAGGATCGTTCTATTGTTAGCAGGACTATTTGTCATGCAATAACCTTGAAATTAAATTTTGCTTCATCCTTAATGACTATATTCATTATGAAATAAATGCCCATGGACCATCTATATCATGAATTCATTTAATTTAACAAACAATGGAGTCCTTGATCTTAAATTTCATTTCTTATTGATATTAATTGTTGAATTCAAAATTATATATTCCCTCCCATCACTTGTCATTTGCAAGGCTCCTCTATTGACCCCAAACACACTTTTTGACACATTGAACATGAAATTAACACATGTGGCTAAACAACCTGGTATATCAATAGAATCAAACAAGTATAAAGAGCATTAAAACACTAAATCTATTTAAATCCATCAACCAAAGGAGTCAGTCATCATGGTTTGCATTTCTTACATAAGTAAACTGGTTTAATTCCTAAATCATGAGACATTCTAATCACCTCATGTTAATTAGGCTCCTCTTATTGTTACCAGGACTATGTTTCATGCAATAACCTTGAAATTAAATTTTGCCTCAAGCTTGTTGAGTATATTGTTTATGAAATAAAGTGCCATGGACCATCTATATCATGAATTCTTTCTATTCAACAAACAATGGAGTCCTAGATCTTAAATTTCATTTCTTATTGATATTAATTTTTGAATTCAAAATTAGATATTGCCTCTCATCATTTGTCATTAGCGAGGCTCCGGTTTTTAAACCAAACACAGTTTTTGACACATTTATCATGAAATTATCACATGTGGCTAAACAACCTAGTATATTAATAGAATCAAACAATTATAAAGAGCATTAAAACACTAAATCTATTTAGATCAATCAACCAAAGGAGTCAGTCATCATGGTTTGCATTTCTTACATATGTGAACTTGTTTAAATCCCAAATCATGAGACATTCTAATCACCTCAAGTGAATTCGGATCCTTCTATTGTTAGCAGGACTATTTGTCATGCAATAACCTTGAAATTAAATTTTGCTTCTTCCTTAAGGGCTATATTCATTATGAAATAAATGCCCATGGACCATCTATATCATGAATTCATTCAATTTAACAAACAATGGAGTCCTTGATCTTAAATTTCATTTCTTATAGATATTAATTGTTGAATTCAAAATTAGATATTGCCTCCCATCATTTGTCATTAGCATGGCGCCCCTATTGACCCCAAACACACTTTTTGACACATTGATCATGAAATTAACACATGTGGCTAAACAACCTAGTATATTAATAGAATCAAACAATTATAAAGAGCATTAAAACACTAAATCTATTTAGATCAATCAACCAAAGGAGTCAGTCATCATGGTTTGCATTTCTTACATATGTGAACTGGTTTAAATCCCAAATCATGAGACATTCTAATCACCTCAAGTGAATTCGGATCCTTCTATTGTTAGCAGGATTATTTGTCATGCAATAACCTTGAAATTAAATTTTGCTTCATCCTTAAGGGCTATATTCATTATGAAATAAATGCCTATGGACCATCTATATCATGAATTCATTCAATTTAACAAACAATGGAGTCCTTGATCTTAAATTTCATTTCTTATAGATATTAATTGTTGAATTCAAAATTAGATATTGCCTCCCATCATTTGTCATTAGCATGGCGCCCCTATTGACACCAAACACACTTTTTGACACATTGATCATGAAATTAACACATGTGGCTAAACAACCTAGTATATTAATAAAATCAAACAATTATAAAGAGCATTAAAACACTAAATCTATTTAGATCAATCAACCAAAGGAGTCAGTCATCATGGTTTGCATTTCTTACAGAAGTGAACTAGTTTAATTCCTAAATCATGAGACATTCTAATCACCTCATGTGAATTAGGCTCCTTTTATTGTTACCAGGACAATGTTTCATGCAATAACCTTGAAATTAAATTTTGCCTCAACCTTAATGAGTATATTCTTTATGAAAAAAATGCTCATCGACCATCTACATCATGAATTCATTCAATTTCATAAACAATGGACTCTTTGATATTAAATTTCATTTCTTATAGATATTAATTGTTGAATTCAAAATTAGATATTGCCTCCCATCATTTGTAATTAGCATGACGCCCCTATTGAACCCAAACACACTTTTCGACACATTGATCATGAAATTAACACATGTGGCTAAACAACCTAGTATATTAATAGAATCAAACAATTATAAAGACCATTAAAACACTAAATCTATTTAGATCAATCAACCAAAGGAGTTAGTCATCATGGTTTGCATTTCTTACATATGTGAATTGGTCTAAATCCCAAATCATGAGACATTCTAATCACCTCAAGTGAATTAGGATCCTTTTATTGTTAGCAGGACTATTTGTCATGCAATAACCTTGAAATTAAATTTTGCTTCATCCTTAATGACTATATTCATTATGAAATAAATGCCCGTGGACCATCTATATCATGAATTCATTCAATTTAACAAATAATGGAGTCCTTGATCTTAAATTTCATTTCTTATAGATATTAATTGTTGAATTCAAAATTAGATATTGCTTCCCATCACTTGTCGTTAGCAAGGCTCCTCTATTGACCCCAAACACACTTTTTGACACATTGATCATGAAATTAACACATGTGGCTAAACAACCTAGTATATTAATAGAATCAAACAAGTATAAAGAGCATTAAAACACTAAATCTATTTAAATCCATCGACCAAAGGAGTCAGTCATCATGGTTTGCATTTCTTACATAAGTGAACTGGTTTAATTCCTAAATCATGAGACATTCTAATCACTTCATGTGAATTAGGCTCCTCTTATTGTTACCAGGACTATGTTTCATGCAATAACCATGAAATTAAATTTTGCCTCAACCTTATTGAGTATATTCTTTATGAAATAAAGTGCCCATGGACCATCTATATCATGAATTCTTTCTATTCATAAAAAAATGGAGTCCTAGATCTTAAATTTCATTTCTTATTGATATTAATTGTTGAATTCAAAATTAGTTATTGCCTCCCATCATTTGTCATTAGCATGGCGCCCCTGTTGACCCCAAACACACTTTTTGACACATTGATCATGAAATTAACAAATGTGGCTAAACAACCTAGTATATTAATAGAATCAAACAAGTATAAAGAGCATTAAAATACTAAATCTATTTAAATCAATCAACCAAAGGAGTCAGTCATCATGGTTTGCATTTCTTACATAGGTCAACTGGTTTAATTCCTTAATCATGAGACATTCTAATCACCTCATGTGAATTAGGCTCCTTTTATTGTTACCAGGACAATGTTTCATGCAATAACCTTGAAATTAAATTTTGCCTCAACGTTAATGAGTATATTCTTTATGAAAAAAATGCTCATTGACCATCTACATCATGAATTCATTCAATTTCGTAAACAATGGAGTCTTTGATATTAAATTTCATTTCTTATAGATATTAATTGTTGAATTCAAAATTAGATATTGCCTCCCATCATTTGTCATTAGCAAGGCTCCTCCTTTGACCCCTAACATACTTTTTGACACATTGATCATGAAATTAACACATGTGGCTAAACAACCTAGTATATTAATAGAATCAAACAAGTATAAAGAGCATTAAAACACTAAATCTATTTAAATCCATCAACCAAAGGAGTCAGTCATCATGGTTTGCATTTCTTAAATAGGTCAACTGGTTTAATTCCTTAATCATGAGACATTCTAATCACCTCATGTGAATTAGGGTCCTTTTATTGTTACCAGGACAATGTTTCATGCAATAACCTTGAAATTAAATTTTGCCTCAATGTTAATGAGTATATTCTTTATGAAATAATGTGCCCATGGACCATCTATATCATGAATTCTTTCTATTCAACAAAAAATGGAGTCCTAGATCTTAAATTTCATTTCTTATTGAGATTAATTGTTGAATTCAAAATTAGATATTGCCTCCCATCATTTGTCATTAGCATGGCGACCCTATTGACCCCAAACACACTTTTTGACACATTGATCATGAAATTAACACATGTGGCTAAATAACCTAGTATATTAATAGAATCAAACAAGTATAAAGAGCATTAAAAGACTAAATCTATTTAAATCCATCAACCAAAGGAGTCAGTCATCATGGTTTGCATTTCTTACATAAGTCAACTGGTTTAATTCCTTAATCATGAGACATTCTAATCACCTCATGTGAATTAGGCTCCTCTTATTGTTACCAGGACTATGTTTCATGCAATAACCTTCAAATTAAATTTTGCCTCAGCCTTAATGAGTATATTCTTTATGAAAAAAATGCTCATGGACCATCTATATCATGAATTCATTCAATTTAATAAACAATGGAGTCCTAGATCTTATATTTCATTTCTTATTGATATTAATTGTTGAATTCAAAATTAGATATTGCCTCCCATCATTTGTCATTAGCAAGGCTCGGGTTTTTGAACCAAACACAGTTTTTAACATAATGATCATGAAATTAACACATGTGGCTAAACAACCTAGTATATTAATAGAATCAAACAATTATAAAGAGCATTAAAACACTAAATCTATTTAGATCAATCAACCAAAGGAGTCAGTCATCATGGGTTTGCATTTCTTACATATGTGAACTGGTTTAAATCCCAAATCATGAGACATTCTAATCACCTCTAGTGAATTATGATCCTCCTATTGTTAGCAGGACTATTTGTCATGCAATAACCTTGAAATTAAAATTTGCTTCATCCTTAATGACTATATTCATTATGAAATAAATGCCCATGGACCATCTATATCATGAATTCTTTCAATTCAACAAACAATGGAGTCCTAGATTTTATATTTCATTTCTTATTGATATTAATTGTTGAATTCAAAATTAGATATTGCCTCCCATCATTTGTCATTGGCAAGGCTCGGGTTTTTACACCAAACACAGTTTTTGACACAATGATCATGAAATTAACACATGTGGCTAAACAACCTAGTATATCAATAGAATCAAACAAATTATAAAGAACATTAAAAACACTAAAAATCTATTTAGATCGATCAACCAAAGGAGTCAGTCATCATGGTTTGCATTTCTTACATATGTGAACTGGTTTAAATCCCAAATCATGAGACATTCTATTCACCTCAAGTGAATTAGGATCCTCCTATTGTTAGCAGGACTATTTGTCATGCAATAACCTTGAAATTAAATTTTGCTTCATCCTTAATGACTATATTCATTATGAAATAAATGCTCATGGACCGTCTACATCATGAATTCATTCAATTTAACAAACAATGGAGTCCTTGATCTTAAATTTCATTTCTTATTGATATTAATTATTGAATTCAAAATTAGATATTGCCTCCCATCATTTGTCATTAGCAAGGCTCCTCTTTTGACCCCAAACACACTTTTTGACACACTGATCTTGAAATTAACACATGTGGCTAAACAACCTAGCATATTAATAGAATCAAACAAGTATAAAGAGCATTAAAACACTAAATTTATTTAAATCCATCAACCAAAGGAGTCAGTCATCATGGTTTGCATTTCTTACATAAGTGAACTGGTTTAATTCCTAAATCATGAGACATTCTAATCACCTCATGTGAATTAGGCTCCTCTTATTGTTGCCAAGACTATGTTTCATGCAATAACCTTGAAATTAAATTTTGCCTCAACCTTGTTGAGTATATTGTTTATGAAATAAAGTGCCATGGACCATCTATATCATGAATTCTTTCTATTCAACAAACAATGGAGTCCTAGATCTTAAATTTCATTTCTTATTGATATTAATTGTTGAATTCAAAATTAGATATTGCCTCTCATCATTTGTCATTAGCGAGGCTCCGGTTTTTAAACCAAACACAGTTTTTGACACATTTATCATGAAATTATCACATGTGGCTAAACAACCTTGTATATTAATAGAATCAAACAAGTATATAGAGCATTGAAACACTAAATTTATTTAAATCAATCAAACAAAGGAGTCAGTCATCATGGTTTGCATTTCTTACATATGTGAACTGGTTTAATTCCTAAATCATGAGACATTCTAATCACCTCATGTGAATTACGCTCCTCTTATTATTACCAGGACTATTTTTCATGCAATAACCTTGAAATTAAATTTTGCCTTAACCTTAATGAGTATATTCTTTATGAAAAAAATGCCCATGGACCATCTATATCATGAATTCATACAATTTAACAAACAATGGAGTCCTTGATCTTAAATTTCATTTCTTATTGATATTATTTGTTGAATTCAAAGTTAGATATTGCCTCCCATCATTTGTCATTAGCAAGGCTCCTCTTTTGATTGCAAACACACTTTTTACCACATTGATCATGAAATTAACACATGTGGCTAAACAAACTAGATTATTAATAGAATCAAACAAGTATAAAGAGCGTTAAAATACTAAATCTATTTAAATCCATCAACCAAAGGAGTCAGTCATCATGGTTTGCATTTCTTACATAAGTGAACTGGTTTAATTACTAAATCTTGAGACATTCTAATCACATCATGTGAATTAGGCTCCCCTTATTGTAACCAGGACTATGTTTCCTGCAATAACCTTGAAATTAAATTTTGCGTCAACCTTAATGAGTATATTCATTATGAAAAAAATGCCCGTTTATTTCATGAATTCATTCAATTTAACAAACAATGGAGTCCTTGATCTTAAATTTCATTTCTTATTGATATTAATAGTTGAATTAAAAATTAGATATTGCCTCCCATCATTTGTAATTAGCATGGCACCCCTATTGACCCCAAACACACTTTTTCACACATTGATCATGAAATTAACACATGTGGCTAAACAACCTAGTATATTAATAGAATCAAACAATTATAAAGAGCATTAAAACACTAAATCTATTTAGATCAATCAACCAAAGGACTCAGTCATCATCGTTTGCATTTCTTACATATGTGAACTGGTTTAAATCCCAAATCATGAGACATTCTAATCACCTCAAGTGAAATAGGATCCTTCTATTATTAGCAGGACTATTTGTCATGCAATAACCTTGAAATTAAATTTTGCTTCATCTTTAATGACTATATTCATTCTGAAATAAATGCCCATGGACCATCTATATCATGAATTCATTCAATTTAACAAACAATGGAGTCCTTGATCTTAAATTTCATTTCTTATTGATATTAATTGGTGAATTCAAAATTATATATTGCCTCCCATCACTTGTCATTAGCAAGGCTCCTCTATTGACCCCAAACACACTTTTTGACACATTGATCATGAAATTAACACATGTGGCTAAACAACCTAGTATATTAATAGAATCAAACAAGTATAAAGAGCATTAAAACACTAAATCTATTTAAATCCATCAACCAAAGGAGTCAGTCATCATGGTTTGCATTTCTTACATAAGTGAACTGGTTTAATTCATAAATCATGAGACATTCTAATCACCTCATGTGAATTAGGCTCCTCTTATTGTTACCAGGACTATGTTTCATGCAATAACCTTGAAATTAAATTTTGCCTCAACCTTATGGAGTATATTCTTTATGAAATAAAGTGCCCATGGACAATCTATATCGTGAATTCTTTCTATTCAACAAACAATGTAGTCCTAGATCTTAAATTTCATTTCTTATTGATATTAATTGTTGAATTCAAAATTAGATATTGCCTCCCATCATTTGTCATTGTTGAGGCTCCGGTTTTTAAACTAAACACAGTTTTCGACACATTGATCATGAAATTATCACATGTGGCTAAACAACCTATTATATTAAGAGAATCAAACAAGTATACAGAGCATCAAAACACTAAATTTATTTAAATCAATCAAACAAAGGAGTCAGTCATCATGGTTTGCATTTCTTACAGATGTGAACTGGTTTAATTCCTAAATCATGAGACATTCTAATCACCTCATGTGAGTTAGGCTCCTCTTATTGTTACCTGGACAATGTTTCATGCAATAACCTTGAAATTAAATTTTGCCTCAATGTTAATGACTATATTCTTTATGAAAAAAATGCTCATCGACCATCTACATCATGAATTCATTCAATTTAATAAACAATGGAGTCTTTGATATTAAATTTCATTTCTTATAGATATTAATTGCTGAAGTCAAAATTAGATATTGCCTCCCATCATTTGTCATTAGCATGGCGCCCCTATTGACCCCAAACACACTTTTTGACACATTGATCATGAAATTAACACATGTGGCTAAACAACCTAGTATATTAATAGAATCAAACAAGTATAAAGAGCATTAAAACACTAAATCTATTTAGATCAATCAACCAAAGGAGTCAGTCATCATGGTTTGCATTTCTTACATAGGTCAACTGGTTTAATTCCTTAATCATGAGACATTCTAATCACCTCATGTGAATTAGTCTCCTTTTATTGTTACCAGGACAATGTTTCATGCAATAACCTTGAAATTAAATTTTGCCTCAACGTTAATGAGTATATTCTTTATGAAATAAAGTGCCCATGGACCATCTATATCATGAATTCTTTCTATTCAACAAACAATGTAGTCCTAGATCTTAAATTTCATTTCTTATGGATATTAATTGTTGAATTCAAAATTAGATATTGCCTCCCATCATTTGTCATTAGCGAGGCTCCGGTTTTTAAACTAAACATAGTTTTCGACACATTGATCATGAAATTATCACATGTGGCTAAACAACCTAGTATATTAATAGAATCAAACAAGTATAAAGAGCATTAAAACACTAAATCTATCTAAATCCATCAACCAAAGGAGTCAGTCATCATGGTTTGCATTTCTTACATAAGTGAACTGGTTTAATTCCTAAATCATTAGACATTCTAATCACCTCATGTGAATTAGGCTCCTTTTATTGTTACCAAGACAATGTTTCATGCAATAACCTTGAAATTAAATTTTGCCTCAACCTTAATGAGTATATTCTTCATGAAAAAAATGCTCATCGACCATCTACATCATGAATTCATTCAATTTAACAAATAATGGAGTCCTTGATCTTAAATTTCATTTCTTATTGATATTAGTTGTTGAATTCAAAATTAGATATTGCCTCCCTTCATTTGTCATTAGCAAGGCTCCTCTTTTGACCCCAAACACACTTTTTGACACATTGATCATGAAATTAAAACATGTGGCTAAACAACCTAGTATATTAATAGAATCAAACAAGTATAAAGAGCATTAAAAGACTAAATCTATTTAAATCCATTAACTAAAGGGGTCAGTCATCATGGTTTGCATTTGTTACATAAGTGAACTGGTTTAATTCCCAAATCATGAGACATTCTAATCACCTCATGTGAATTAGGCTCCTCTTATTGTTACCAGGACTATGTTTCATGCAATAACCTTGAAATTAAATATTGCCTCAACCTTTATGAGTATATTCTTTATGAAAAAAATGCCCATGGACCATCTATATCATGAATTCATTCAATTTAATAAACAATGGAGTCCTTGATCTTAAATTTCATTTCATATTGATATTAATTGTTGAATTCAAAATTAGACATTGCCTCCCATCATTTGTCATTAGCAAGGCTCCTCTTTTTACCCCAAACACACTTTTTGACACATTGATCATGAAATTAAAACATGTGGCTAAACAACCTAGTATATTAATAGAATCAAACAAGTATAAAGAGCATTTAAACACTAAATCTATTTAAATCCATCAACCAAAGGAGTCAGTCATCATGGTTTGCATTTTTTACATAAGTAAACTGGTTTAATTCCTAAATCATGAGACATTCTAATCACCTCATTGAATTAGGCTCCTCTTATTGTTACCAGGAATATGTTTCATGCAATAACCTTGAAATTAAATTTTGCCTCAACCTTAATGATTCTATTCTTATTGAAAAAAATGCCCATGGACCATCTATATCATGAATTCATTCAATTTAATAAACAATGGAGTCCTTGATCTTAAATTTCATTTCTTATTGATATTAATTGTTGAATTCAAAATTAGATATTGCCTCCCATCATTTATCGTTAGCAAGGCTCCTCTTTTGACCCCAAACACACTTTTTGACACATTGATCATGAAATTAAATCATGTGGTTAAACAACCTAGTATATTAACAGAATCAAACAAGTATAAAGAGCATTAAAACACTAAATCTATTTAAATCCATCAACCAAAGGAGTCAGTCATCATGGTTTGCATTTCTTACATAAGTGAACTAGTTTAATTCCTAAATCATGAGACGTTCTAATCACCTCATGTGAATTAGGGTTCTCTTATTGTTACCAGGACTATGTTTCATGCAATAACCTTGAAATTAAATTTTGCCTCAACCTTAATGAGTATATTCGTTATGAAAAAAATGCCCATTGACCATCTATATCATGAATTCATTCAATTTAATACCCAATGGAGTCCTTGATCTTAAATTTCATTTCTTATTGATATTAATTTTTGAATTCAAAATTAGATATTGCCTCCCATCATTTGTCATTACCAAGGCTCCTCTTTTGACCCCAAACACACTTTTTTACACATTGATCATGAAATTAACACATGTGGCTAAACAACCTAGTACATTAATAGAATCAAACAAGTATAAAGAGCATTAAAACACTAACTCTATTTAAATCATTCAACAAAAGGAGTCAGTCATCATGGTTTGCTACATATGTGAACTGGTTTAATTCCTAAATCATGAGACATTCTAATCACCTCATTGAATTAGGCTCCTCTTATTATTACCAGGACTATGTTTCATGCAATAACGTTGAAATTAAATTTTGCCTCAACCTTAATGAGTATATTCCTTATGAAAAAAATGCCCATGGACCATCTATATCATGAATTCATTCAATTTAATACACAATGGAGTCCTTGATCTTAAATTTCATTTCTTATTGATATTAATTTTTGAATTCAAAATTAGATATTGCCTCCCATCATTTGTCATTGGCGAGGCTCCTCTTTTGACCCCAAACACACTTTTTTACACATTGATAATGAAATTAACACATGTGGGTAAAAAACCTAGTACATTAATAGAATCAAACAAGTATAAAGAGCATTAAAACACTAAATCTACTTAAATCATTCAACAAAAGGAGTCAGTCATCATGGTTTGCATTTCTTACATATGTGAACTGGTTTAATTCGTAAATCACGAGACATTCTAATCACCTCATGTGAATTAGGCTCCTCTTATTATTACCAGGACTATGTTTCATGCAATAACCTTGAAATTAAATTTTGCCTCAACCTGAATGAGATATTATTTATGAAAGAAATGCCCATTGACCATCTATATCATGAATTCATTCAATTTAATAAACAATGGAGTACTTGATCTTAAATTTCATTTCCTATTGATATTAATTCTTGAATTCAAAATTAGACATTGCCTCCTATCATTTGTCGTTTGCAAGGCTCCTCTTTTGACCCCAAACACACTTTTTGACACATTGATCATGAAATTAAAACATGTGGCTAAACAACCTAGTATATTAATAGAATCAAACAAGTATAAAGAGCATTAAAAGACTAAATCTATTTAAATCCATCAACCAAAGGAGTCAGTCATCATGGTTTGCATTTGTTACATAAGTGAACTGGTTTAATTCCCAAATCATGAGACATTCTAATCACCTCATGTGAATTAGGCTCCTCTTCTTGTTACCAGGACTATGTTTCATGCAATAACCTTGAAATTAAATATTGCCTCAACCTTTATGAGTATATTCTTATTGAAAAAAATGCCCATGGACCATCTATATCATGAATTCATTCAATTTAATAAACAATGGAGTCCTTGATCTTAAATTTCATTTCTTATTGATATTAATTTTTTAATTCAAAATTAGATATTGCTTCCCATCATTTGTCATTAACAAGGCTCCTCTTTTGACCCCAAACACACTTTTTTACACATTAATCATGAAATTAACACATGTGGCTAAACAACCTAGTACATTAATAGAATCAAACAAGTATAAAGAGCATTAAAACACTAAATCTATTTAAATCATTCAACAAAAGGAGTCAGTCATCGTGGTTTGCATTTCTTACATATGTGAACTGATTTAATTCCTAAATCATGAGACATTCTAATCACCTCATTGAATTAGGTTCCTCTTATTATTACCAGGACTATGTTTCATGCAATAACCTTGAAATTAAATTTTGCCTCAACCTTAATGAGTATATTCTTTATGAAAAAAATGCCCATGGACCATCTATATCATGAATTCATTCAATTTAATACACAATGGAGTCCTTGATCTTAAATTTCATTTCTTATTGATATTAATTTTTGAATTCAAAATTAGATATTGCCTCCCATCATTTGTCATTAGCAAGGCTTCTCTTTTGACCCCAATCACACTTTTTGACACATTGATCATGAAATTAAAACATGTGGCTAAACAACCTAGTACATTAATAGAATCAAACAAGTATAAAAAGCATTAAAACACTAAATCTATTTAAATCCATCAACCAAAGGAGTCAGTCATCATGGTTTGCATTTGTTACATAAGTGAACTGGTTTGATTCCTAAATCATGAGACATTCTAATCACCTCATGTGAATTAGGCTCCTCTTATTGTTGCTAGGACTATGTTTCATGCAATAACCTTGAAATTAAATTTTGCCTCAACCTTAATGAGTATATTCTTTATGAAAAAAATGCCCATGTACCATCTATATCATGAATTCATTCAATTTAATACACAATGGAGTCCTTGATCTTAAATTTCATTTCTTATTGATATTAATTTTTGAATTCAAAATTAGATATTGCCTCCCATCATTTGTCATTACCAAGGCTACTCTTTTGACCCGAAACACACTGTTTGACACATTGATCATGAAATTAAAACATGTGGCTAAACAACCTAGTATATTAATAGAATCAAACAAGTATAAAGAGCATTCAAACACTAAATCTATTTAAATCCATCAACCAAAGCAGTCAGTCATCATGGTTTGCATTTTTTACATAAGTGAACTGGTTTAATTCCTAAATCATGAGACATTCTAATCACCTCATGTGAATTAGGCTCCTCCTATTGTTACCAGGACTATGTTTCATGCAATAACCTGGAAATTAAATTTTGCCTCAACCTTAATGAGTATATTCTTTATGAAAAAAATGCCCATGGACCATCTATATCATGAATTCATTCAATTTAATACACAATGGAGTCCTTGATCTTAAATTTCATTTCTTATTGATATTAATTTTTGAATTCAAAATTAGATATTGCCTCCCATCATTTGTCATTAGCAAGGCTCCTCTTTTGACCCCAAACACACTTTTTGACACATTGATCATGAAATTAAAACATGTGGCTAAACAACCTAGTATATTAATAGAATCAAACAAGTATAAAGAGCATTAAAACACTAAATCTATTTAAATCCATCAACCAAAGGAGTCAGTCATCATGGTTTGCATTAAAACACTAAATCTATTTAAATCCATCAACCAAAGGAGTCAGTCATCATGGTTCGCATTTCTTACATAAGTGAACTGGTTTAATTCCTAAATCATGAGACATTCTAATCACCTCATGTGAATTAGGTTCCTCTTATTATTACCAAGACTATGTTTCATGCAATAACCTTGAAATCAAATATTTCCTCAACCTTACTGAGTATATTCTTTATGAAAAAAAAGCCCATGGACCATCTATATCATGAATTCTTTGAATTTAATAAACAATGGTGTCCTTGATCTTAAATTTCGTTTCTTAATGATATTAATTTTTGAATTCAAAATTAGATATTGCATCCCATCATTTGTCATTAGCAAGACTCCTCTGTTTTGACCCCCAAACACATTTTTTGACACATTGATCATCATCAAAATTAATACATGTGGCTAAACAACCTAGTATATTAATAGAATCAAACAAGCATAAAGAGCATTAAAACACTAAATCTATTTAAATCAATCAACCAAAGGAGTCAGTCATCATGGTTTGCATTTCTTACATAAGTGAACTGGCTTAATTCCTAAATCATGAGACATTCTAATCACCTCATGTGAATTAGGCTCCTCTTATTGTTACCAGGACTATGTTTCATGCAATAACCTTGAAATTAAATTTTGCCTCAACCTTAATGAGTATATTCTTTATGAAAAAAATGCCCATGGACCATCTATATCATGAATTCATTCAATTTAATACACAATGGAGTCCTTGATCTTAAATTTCATTTCTTATTGATATTTATTTTTGAATTCAAAATTAGATATTGCCTCCCATCATTTGTCATTGGCAAGGCTCCTCTTTTGACCCCAAACACACTTTTTTACACATTGATCATGAAATTCAAACATGTGGCTAAACAACCTAGTATATTAATAGAATCAAACAAGTATAAAGAGCATTAAAACACTAAATTTATTTAAATCATTCAACAAAAGGAGTCAGTCATCATGGTTTGCATTTCTTACGTAAGTGAACTGTTTTAATTCCTAAATCATGAGACATTCTAATCACCTTATGTGAATTATGCTCCTCTTATTGTTACTAGTACTATGTTTCATGCAATAACCTTGAAATTAAATTTTGCCTCAACCTTAATGAGTATATTCTTATTGAAAAAAATGCCTGTGGACCATCTATATCATGAATTCATTCAATTTAATAAACAATGGAGTCCTTGATCTTAAATTTCATTTCTTATTGATATTGATTGTTGAATTCAAAATTAGACATTGCCTCCCATCATTTGTCCTTAGCAAGGCTCCTCTTTTGGCCCCAAACACACTTTTTGACACATTGACCATGAAATTAAAACATGTGGCTAAACAACCTAGTATATTAATAGAATCAAACAAGTATAAAGAGCATTAAAACACTAAATCTATTTAAATCCATCAACCAAAGGAGTCAGTCATCATGGTTTGCATTTTTTACTTAAGTGAACTAGTTTAATTCCTAAATCATGAGACATTCTAATAACCTCATGTTAATTAGGCTTTTCTTATTGTTACAAGGACTATGTTTAATGCAATAACCTAGAAATTAAATTTTGCCTCAACCTTAATGAGTATATTCTTTATGAACAAAATGCCCATGGACCATCTATATCATGAATTCATTCAATTTAATAAACAATGGAGTCCTTGATCTTAAATTTATTTTCTTATTGATATTAATTTTTGAATTCAAAATTAGATATTGCCCACCATCATTTGTCATTAGCAAGGCTCCTCTTTTGACCCCAAACACACATTTTTGACACATTGATCATGAAATTAAATCATGTGGTTAAACAACCTAGTATATTAAACAGAATCAAACAAGTATTAAAGAGCATTAAAACACTAAATCTACTTAAATCCATCAACCAAAGGAGTCAGTCATCATGGTTTGCATTTCTTACATAAGTGAACTGGTTTAATTCCTAAATCATGAGACGTTCTAATCACCTCATGTGAATTAGGGTGCTCTTATTGTTACCAGGACTATGTTTCATGCAATAACCTTGAAATTAAATTTTGCCTCAACCTTAATGAGTATATTCGTTATGAAAAAAATGCCCATTGACCATCTATATCATGAATTCATTCAATTTAATACCCAATGGAGTTCTTGATCTTAAATTTCATTTCTTATTGATATTAATTTTTGAATTCAAAATTAGATATTGCCTCCCATCATTTGTCATTAGCAAGGCTCCTCTTTTGACCCCAAACACACATTTTTACACATTGATCATGAAATTAACACATGTGGCTAAACAACCTAGTACATTAATAGAATCAAACAAGTATAAAGAGCATTAAAACACTAACTCTATTTAAATCATTCAACAAAAGGAGTCAGTCATCATGGTTTGCATTTCTTACATATGTGAACTGGTTTAATTCCTAAATCATGAGACATTCTAATCACCTCATTGAATTAGGCTCCTCTTATTATTACCAGGACTATGTTTCATGCAATAACGTTGAAATTAAATTTTGCCTAAACCTTAAAGAGTATATTCCTTATGAAAAAAATGCCTATGGACCATCTATATCATGAATTCATTCAATTTAATACACAATGGAGTCCTTGATCTTAAATTTCATTTCTTATTGATATTAATTTTTGAATTCAAAATTAGATATTGCCTCCCATCAATTGTCATTGGCGAGGCTCCCCTTTTGACCCCTAACACACTTTTTTACACATTGATCATGAAATTAACACATGTGGCTAAACAACCTAGTAAATTAATAGAATCAAACAAGTATAAAGAGCATTAAAACACTAAATCTACTTAAATCATTCAACAAAAGGAGTCAGTCATCATGATTTGCATTTCTCACATATGTGAACTGGTTTAATTCGTAAATCACGAGACATTCTAATCACCTCATGTGAATTAGGCTCCTCTTATTATTACCAGGACTATGTTTCATGCAATAACCTTGAAATTAAATTTTGCCTCAACCTTAATGAGTATATTATTTATGAAATAAATGCCCATTGACCATCTATATCATGAATTCATTCAATTTAATAAACAATGGAGTCCTTGATCTTAAATTTCATTTCCTATTGATATTAATTGTTGAATTCAAAATTAGACATTGCCTCCTATCATTTGTCGTTAGCAAGACTCCTCTTTTGACCCCAAACACACTTTTTGACACATTGATCATGAAATTAAAACATGTGGCTAAACAACCTAGTATATTAATATAATCAAACAAGTATAAAGAGCATTAAAAGACTAAATCTATTTAAATCCATCAACCAAAGGAGTCAGTCATCATGGTTTGCATTTCTTACATAAGTGAACTGGTTTAATTCCCAAATCATGAGACATTCTAATCACCTCATGTGAATTAGGCTCCTCTTATTGTTACCAGGACTATGTTTCATGCAATAACCTTGAAATTAAATATTGCCTCAACCTTTATGAGTATATTCTTTATGAAAAAAATGCCCATGGACCATCTATATCATGAATTCATTCAATTTAATACACAATGGAGTCCTTGATCTTAAATTTCATTTCTTATTGATATTAATTTTTGAATTCAAAATTAGATATTGCCTCCCATCATTTGTCATTAGCAAGGCTCCTCTTTTGACCCCAAACACACTTTTTTACACATTAATCATGAAATTAACACATGTGGCTAAACAACCTAGTACATTAATAGAATCAAACAAGTATAAAGAGCATTAAAACACTAAATCTATTTAAATCATTCAACAAAAGGAGTCAGTCATCATGGTTTGCATTTCTTACATATGTGAACTGATTTAATTCCTAAATCATGAGACATTCTAATCACCTCATTGAATTAGGCTCCTCTTATTATTACCAGGACTATGTTTCATGCAATAACCTTGAAATTAAATTTTGCCTTAACCTTAATGAGTATATTCTTTATGAAAAAAATGCCCATGGACCATCTATATCATGAATTCATTCAATTTAATACACAATGGAGTCCTTTATCTTAAATTTCATTTCTTATTGATATTAATTTTTGAATTCAAAATTAGATATTGCCTCCCATCATTTGTCATTAGCAAGGCTTCTCTTTTGACCCCAATCACACTTTTTGACACATTGATCATGAAATTAAAACATGTGGCTAAACAACCTAGTATATTAATAGAATCAAACAAGTATAAAGAGCATTAAAACACTAAATCTATTTAAATCCATCAATCAAAGGAGTCAGTCATCATGGTTTGCATTTTTTACATAGGTGAACTGGTTTAATTTCTAAATCATGAGACATTCTAATCACCTCATGTGAATTAGGCTCCTCTTATTGTTACCCGGACTATGTTTCATGCAATAACTTTGAAATTAAATTTTGCCTCAACCTTAATGAGTATATTCTTTATGAAAAAAATGCCCATGGACCATCTATATCTTGAATTCAGTCAATTTAATAAACAATGGAGTGCTTCATCTTAAATTTCATTTCTTAATGTTATTAATTTTTGAATTCAAAATTACATATTGCCTCCCATCATTTGTCATTAGCAAGGCTCATCTTTTGACCCCAACACACTTTTCGACACATTGATCATGAAATTAACACATGTCGCTAAACAATCTAGTACATTAATAGAATCAAACAAGTATAAAGAGCATTAAAACACTAAATCTATTTAAATCTATCAACCAAACGAGTCAGTCATCATGGTTTGCATTTTTTACATAAGTGAACTGGTTTAATTCCTAAATAATGAGACATTCTAATCACCTCATGTGAATTAGGCTCCTCTTATTATTACCAGGACTATGTTTCATGCAATAACCTTGAAATTAAATTTTGCCTCAACCTTAATGAGTATATTATTTATGAAAAAAATGCCCATTGACCATCTATATCATGAATTCATTCAATTTAATAAACAATGGAGTCCTTGATCTTAAATTTCATTTCTTATTGATATTAATTGTTCAATTCAAAATTAGACATTGCCTCCCATCATTTGTCATTACCAAGGCTCCTCTTTTCACCCGAAACACACTGTTTGACACATTGATCATGAAATTAAAACATGTGGCTAAACAACCTAGTATATTAATAGAATCAAACAAGTATAAAGAGCATTAAAACACTAAATCTATTTAAATCTATCAACCAAACGAGTCAGTCATCATGGTTTGCATTTTTTACATAAGTGAACTGGTTTAATTCCTAAATAATGAGACATTCTAATCACCTCATGTGAATTAGGCTCCTCTTATTATTACCAGGACTATGTTTCATGCAATAACCTTGAAATTAAATTTTGACTCAACCTTAATGAGTATATTCTTATAGAAAAAAATGCCTGTGGACCATCAATATCATGAATTCATTCAATTTAATAAACAATGGAGTCCTTGATCTTAAATTTCATTTCTTATTGATATTAATTGTTCAATTCAAAATTAGACATTGCCTCCCATCATTTGTCATTACCAAGGCTCCTCTTTTGACCCGAAACACACTGTTTGACACATTGATCATGAAATTAAAACATGTGGCTAAACAACCTAGTATATTAATAGAATCAAACAAGTATAAAGAGCATTTAAACACTAAATCTATTTAAATCCATCAACCAAAGGAGTCAGTCATCATGGTTTGCATTTTTTACATAAGTGAACTGGTTTAATTCCTAAATCATGAGACATTCTAATCACCTCATGTGAATTAGGCTCCTCTTGTTGTTGCCAGGACTATGTTTCATGCAATAACCTTGAAATTAAATTTTGCCTCAACCTTAATGAGTATATTCTTTATGAAAAAAATGCCCCCATGGACCATCTATATCATCATGAATTCATTCAATTTAATACACAATGGAGTCCTTGATCTTAAATTTCATTTCTTATTGATATTAATTTTTGAATTCAAAATTAGATATTGCCTCCCATCATTTGTCATTAGCAAGGCTCCTCTTTTGACCCCAAATACACTTTTTGACACATTGATCATGAAATTAAAACATGTGGCTAAACAACCTAGTATATTAATAGAATCAAACAAGTATAAAGAGCATTAAAACCCTAAATCTATTTAAATCCATCAACCAAAGGAGTCAGTCATCATGGTTTGCATTAAAACACTAAATCTATTTAAATCCATCAACCAAGGGAGTCAGTCATCATGGTTCGCATTTCTTACATAAGTGAACTGGTTTAATTCCTAAATCATGAGACATTCTAATCACCTCATGTGAATTAGGTTCCTCTTATTATTACCAAGACTATGTTTCATGCAATAACCTTGAAATCAAATATTGCCTCAACCTTAACTGAGTATATTCTTTATGAAAAAAAAGCCCATGGACCATCTATATCATGAATTCATTCAATTTAATAAACAATGGTGTCCTTGATCTTAAATTTCGTTTCTTAATGATATTAATTTTTGAATTCAAAATTAGATATTGCATCCCATCATTTGTCATTAGCAAGACTCCTGTTTTCACCCCAAACACATTTTTTGACACATTGATCATCAAAATTAACACATGTGGCTAAACAACCTAGTATATTAATAGAATCAAACAAGCATAAAGAGCATTAAAACACTAAATCTATTTAAATCAATCAACCAAAGGAGTCAGTCATCATGGTTTGCATTTCTTACATAAGTGAACTGGCTTAATTCCTAAATCATGAGACATTCTAATCACCTCATGTGAATTAGGCTCCTCTTATTGTTACCAGGACTATGTTTCATGCAATAACCTTGAAATTAAATTTTGCCTCAACCTTAATGAGTATATTCTTTATGAAAAAAATGCCCATGGACCATCTATATCATGAATTCATTCAATTTAATACACAATGGAGTCCTTGATCTTAAATTTCATTTCTTATTGATATTTATTTTTGAATTCAAAATTAGATATTGCCTCCCATCATTTGTCATTGGCAAGGCTCCTCTTTTGACCCCAAACACACTTTTTTACACATTGATCATGAAATTAAAACATGTGGCTAAACAACCTAGTATATTAATAGAATCAAACAAGTATAAAGAGCATTAAAACACTAAATTTATTTAAATCATTCAACAAAAGGAGTCAGTCATCATGGTTTGCATTTCTTACGTAAGTGAACTGTTTTAATTCCTAAATCATGAGACATTCTAATCACCTTATGTGAATTAGGCTCCTCTTATTGTTACTAGGACTATGTTTCATGCAATAACCTTGAAATTAAATTTTGCCTCAACCTTAATGAGTATATTCTTATTGAAAAAAATGCCTGTGGACCATCTATATCATGAATTCATTCAATTTAATAAACAATGGAGTCCTTGATCTTAAATTTCATTTCTTATTGATATTGATTGTTGAATTCAAAATTAGACATTGCCTCCCATCATTTGTCCTTAGCAAGGCTCCTCTTTTGGCCCCAAACACACTTTTTGACACATTGACCATGAAATTAAAACATGTGGCTAAACAACCTAGTATATTAATAGAATCAAACAAGTATAAAGAGCATTAAAACACTAAATCTATTTAAATCCATCAACCAAAGGAGTCAGTCATCATGGTTTGCATTTTTTACTTAAGTGAACTGGTTTAATTCCTAAATCATGAGACATTCTAATAACCTCATGTTAATTAGGCTTTTCTTATTGTTACAAGGACTATGTTTAATGCAATAACCTAGAAATTAAATTTTGCCTCAACCTTAATGAGTATATTCTTTATGAACAAAATGCCCATGGACCATCTATATCATGAATTCATTCAATTTAATAAACAATGGAGTCCTTGATCTTAAATTTATTTTCTTATTGATATTAATTTTTGAATTCAAAATTAGATATTGCCCACCATCATTTGTCATTAGCAAGGCTCCTCTTTTGACCCCAAACACACTTTTTGACACATTGATCATGAAATTAAATCATGTGGTTAAACAACCTAGTATATTAACAGAATCAAACAAGTATAAAGAGCATTAAAACACTAAATCTACTTAAATCCATCAACCAAAGGAGTCAGTCATCATGGTTTGCATTTCTTACATAAGTGAACTGGTTTAATTCCTAAATCATGAGACATTCTAATCACCTCATGTGAATTAGGCTCCTCTTATTGTTACCAGGACTATGTTTCATGCAATAACCTTGAAATTAAATATTGCCTCAACCTTTATGAGTATATTCTTTATGAAAAAAATGCCCATGGACCATCTATATCATGAATTCATTCAATTTAATACACAATGGAGTCCTTGATCTTAAATTTCATTTCTTATTGATATTAATTTTTGAATTCAAAATTAGATATTGCCTCCCATCATTTGTCATTGGCGAGGCTCCTCTTTTGACCCCAAACACTTTTTTACACATTGATCATGAAATTAACACATGTGGCTAAACAACCTAGTAAATTAATAGAATCAAACAAGTATAAAGAGCATTAAAACACTAAATCTACTTAAATCATTCAACAAAAGGAGTCAGTCATCATGGTTTGCATTTCTTACATATGTGAACTGGTTTAATTCGTAAATCACGAGACATTCTAATCACCTCATGTGAATTAGGCTCCTCTTATTATTACCAGGACTATGTTTCATGCAATAACCTTGAAATTAAATTTTGCCTCAACCTTAATGAGTATATTATTTATGAAATAAATGCCCATTGACCATCTATATCATGAATTCATTCAATTTAATAAACAATGGAGTCCTTGATCTTAAATTTCATTTCCTATTGATATTAATTGTTGAATTCAAAATTAGACATTGCCTCATATCATTTGTCGTTAGCAAGACTCCTCTTTTGACCCCAAACACACTTTTTGACACATTGATCATGAAATTAAAACATGTGGCTAAACAACCTAGTATATTAATATAATCAAACAAGTATAAAGAGCACTAAAAGACTAAATCTATTTAAATCCATCAACCAAAGGAGTCAGTCATCATGGTTTGAATTTCTTACATAAGTGAACTGGTTTAATGCCCAAATCATGAGACATTCTAATCACCTCATGTGAATTAGGCTCCTCTTATTGTTACCAGGACTATGTTTCATGCAATAACCTTGAAATTAAATATTGCCTCAACCTTTATGAGTATATTCTTTATGAAAAAAATGCCCATGGACCATCTATATCATGAATTCATTCAATTTAATACACAATGGAGTCCTTGATCTTAAATTTCATTTCTTATTGATATTAATTTTTGAATTCAAAATTAGATATTGCCTCCCATCATTTGTCATTAGCAAGGCTCCTCTTTTGACCCCAAACACACTTTTTTACACATTAATCATGAAATTAACACATGTGGCTAAACAACCTAGTACATTAATAGAATCAAACAAGTATAAAGAGCATTAAAACACTAAATCTATTTAAATCATTCAACAAAAGGAGTCAGTCATCATGGTTTGCATTTCTTACATATGTGAACTGATTTAATTCCTAAATCATGAGACATTCTAATCACCTCATTGAATTAGGCTCCTCTTATTATTACCAGGACTATGTTTCATGCAATAACCTTGAAATTAAATTTTGCCTTAACCTTAATGAGTATATTCTTTATGAAAAAAATGCCCATGGACCATCTATATCATGAATTCATTCAATTTAATACACAATGGAGTCCTTTATCTTAAATTTCATTTCTTATTGATATTAATTTTTGAATTCAAAATTAGATATTGCCTCCCATCATTTGTCATTAGCAAGGCTTCTCTTTTGACCCCAATCACACTTTTTGACACATTGATCATGAAATTAAAACATGTGGCTAAACAACCTAGTATATTAATAGAATCAAACAAGTATAAAGAGCATTAAAACACTAAATCTATTTAAATCCATCAATCAAAGGAGTCAGTCATCATGGTTTGCATTTTTTACATAGGTGAACTGGTTTTTTTCCTAAATCATGAGACATTCTAATCACCTCATGTGAATTAGGCTCCTCTTATTGTTACCCGGACTATGTTTCATGCAATAACCTTGAAATTAAATTTTGCCTCAACCTTAATGAGAATATTCTTTATGAAAAAAATGCCCATGGACCATCTATATCTTGAATTCAGTCAATTTAATAAACAATGGAGTGCTTCATCTTAAATTTCATTTCTTAATGTTATTAATTTTTGAATTCAAAATTACATATTGCCTCCCATCATTTGTCATTAGCAAGGCTCATCTTTTGACCCCAACACACTTTTCGACACATTGATCATGAAATTAACACATGTCGCTAAACAATCTAGTACATTAATAGAATCAAACAAGTATAAAGAGCATTAAAACACTAAATCTATTTAAATCATTCAACAAAAGGAGTCAGTCATCATGGTTTGCATTTCTTACATATGTGAACTGGTTTAATTCCTAAATCACGAGACATTCTAATCACCTCATGTGAATTAGGCTCCTCTTATTATCACCAGGACTATGTTTCATGCAATAACCTTGAAATTAAATTTTGCCTCAACCTTAATGAGTATATTATTTATGAAAAAAATGCCCATTGACCAACTATATCATGAATTCATTCAATTTAATAAACAATGGAGTCCTTGATCTTAAATTTCATTTCTTATTGATATTAATTTTTGAATTCAAAATTAGATATTGCCTCCCATCATTTGTCATTAGCAAGGCTTCTCTTTTGACTCCAATCACACTTTTTGACACATTGATCATGAAAATTAAAACATGTGGCTAAACAACCTAGTATATTTAATAGAATCAAAGA
>JBAPLH010001958.1:0-44942 GCA_037897445.1 Ceriops zippeliana | reverse complement strand
TTGTCAAAATGAAAATATTTATCATGAAAGAAAAAAAATTAATTTCAAGATTATTGCATGAAAAATAGTCCTATTAACAAGAAGAGGAGCCTAATTAACATGAGGTGATTAGAAATTCTCATTATTTAGGAATTAAACCAGTTAACATTTGTACGAAATGCGAACCATGAAGAATGGCACCTTTAGATGATGAAATTAAATAGATTTGGAGTTTTATTGATGTTTACACGTGTTTGATTCAATTAATATACTAGGTTGTTTAGCCATATGTGTTATATTTCATGGTAAATGTGTCAAAAAGTGTGTTTTGGAATCAAAACAGGAGTCTTGCTTGACAAAAATGATGGGAGGAACTCTCTGTTTTTGTATTCTATAATTAATATCAATAAGAAATGCAATTCAAAATCAAGAACTCCTTTGTTTGTTAAATTGAATGAATTCATGAAATTGATGGTCCACGAGCATTTTTGTCAAAATGAAAATATTTATCATGAAAGAAACAAAAGTTAATTTCAAGATTATTGCATGAAAAATAGTCCCGGTAACAACAAGAGGAGCCTAATTAACACGAAGTGATTAGAAATTCTCATTAATTAGGAATTAAACCAGTTGACATTTGTACGAAATGCAAACCATGAAGAATGGCACCTTTAGATGATGGATTTAAATAGATTTGGAGTTTTATTGATGTTTATACATGTTTGATTCAATTAATATACTAGGTTGTTTTGCCACATGTTTTATATTTCATGGTAAATGTGTCAAAAAGTGTGTTTTGGAATCAAAAGAGGAGGCTTGCTTGACAAAAATGATGGGAGGAACTCTCTATTTTTGTATTCTATAATTAATATCAATAAGAAATGCAATTGAAAATCAAGAACTCCTTTGTTTGTTAAATTGAATGAATTCATGTAATTGATGGTCCACCGGCATTTTTGTCAAAATGAAAATATTTGTCATGAAAGAAACAAAAGTTAATTTCAAGATTATTGCATGAAAAATAGTCCTGGTAACAACAAGAGGAGCCTAATTAACACAAGGTGATTAGAAATTCTCATTAGTTACGAATTAAACCAGTTAACATTTGTACGAAAGGCAAACCATGAAGAATGGCACCTTTAGATGATGGATTTAAAAAGATTCGGAGTTTTATTGATGTTCATACGTGTTTAATTCAGTTAATATACTTGGTTGTTTAGCCACATGTGTTATATTTCGTGGTAAATGTGTCAAAAAGTGTGTTTTGGAATCAAAGGAGGAGGCTTGCTTGACAAAAATGATGGGAGGAACTCTCTATTTTTGTATTCTATAATTAATATCAATAAGAAATGCAATTCAAAATCAAGAACTCCTTTGTTTGTTAAATTGAATGAATTCATGTAATTGATGGTGCAGGGGCATTTTTGTCAAAATGAAAATATTTATCATGAAAGAAAAAAAAGTTAATTTCAAGATTATTGCATGAAAAATAGTCTTAGTAACAAGAAGAGGAGCCTAATTAACATGAGGTGATTAGAAATTCTCATTATTTAGGAATTAAACCAGTTAACATTTGTACGAAATGCAAACCATGAAGAATGGCACCTTTAGATGATGAAATTAAATAGATTTGGAGTTTTATTGATGTTTATACGTGTTTGATTCAATTAATATACTAGGTTGTTTAGCCATATGTGTTATATTTCATGGTAAATGTGTCAAAAAGTGTGTTTTGGAATCAAAACAGGAGGCTTGCTTGACAAAAATGATGGGAGGAACTCTCTGTTTTTGTATTCTATAATTAATATCAATAAGAAATGCAATTCAAATTCAAAAACTCCTTTGTTTGTTAAATTGAATGAATTCATGAAATTGATGGTCCACGAGCATTTTTGTCAAAATGAAAATATTTATCATGAAAGAAACAAAAGTTAATTTCAAGATTATTGCATGAAAAATAGTCCTGGTAACAACAAGAGGAGCCTAATTAACACGAAGTGATTAGAAATTCTCATTAATTAGGAATTAAACCAGTTGACATTTGTACGAAATGCAAACCATGAAGAATGGCACCTTTAGATGATGGATTTAAATAGATTTGGAGTTTTATTGATGTTTATACATGTTTGATTCAATTAATATACTAGGTTGTTTTGCCACATGTTTTATATTTCATGGTAAATGTGTCAAAAAGTGTGTTTTGGAATCAAAAGAGGAGGCTTGCTTGACAAAAATGATGGGAGGAACTCTCTATTTTTGTATTCTTTAATTAATATCAATAAGAAATGCAATTCAAAATCAAGAACACCTTTGTTTGTTAAATTGAATGAATTCATGTAATTGATGGTGCACGGGCATTTTTGTTAAAATGAAAATATTTATCATGAAAGAAAAAAAAGTTAATTTCAAGATTATTGCATGAAAAATAGTCCTGGTAACAACAAGAGGAGCCTAATTAACACGAGGTGATTAGAAATTCTCATTATTTAGGAATTAAACCAGTAAACATTTGTACGAAATGCAAACCATGAAGAATGGCACCTTTAGATGACAGATTTAAATAGATTTGGAGTTTTATTGATGTTTATACATGTTTGATTCAACTAATATACTAGGTTGTTTAGCCACATGTGTTATATTTCATGCTCAATGTATCAAAAAGTGTGTTTGGAATCAAAAGAGGAAACTTGCTAACCAAAAATGATGCGAGGGACTCTCTATTTTTGAATTCAACAAGTAATATCTATAAGAAATGCAATTCAAAATCAAGGACTCCATTGTTTGTTAAATTGAATGAATTCATCTTATAGATGGTCCACGGGCATTTTTTTCATAATGAATATAGTTATTAAGAAAGAATCAAAAGTTAATTTCAATGTTATTGCATGAAAAATAGTCCTGGTAACAACAAGAGGAGCCTAATTAACATAAGGTGATTAGAAATTCTCATTATATAGGAATTAAACCAGTTAACATTAGGACGAAATGGAAACCGTGATGAATGACACCTTTGGTTGATGGATTTAAATAGATTTGGATTTTTATTGGTGTTTATGCTTGTTTGATTCAATTAATATACTAGGTTCTTTAAACACATGTGTTATATTTCATGATCAATGTATGAAAAAGTGGCTTTGGAATCAAAAGAGGAGCCTTGTCAACCAAAAATGATGCGACGAACTCTTTATTTTTTAATTCAACAATTAATATCAATAAGAAACGCAATTCAAAATCAACGACTCCATTGTTTGTTAAATTGAATGAATTCATGTAATTGATGGTCCACATGCATATTTTTCATAATGAATATAGTTATTAGGAAATAAACAAAAGTTAATTTCAAGGTTATTGCATGAAAAATAGTCCTGGTAACAACAAGAGGAGCCTAATTAACACGAGGCGATTAGAAATTCTCATTATTTGGGAATTAAACCAGTTAACATTTGTACGAAATGCAAACCATGAAGAATGGCACCTTTAGATGACGGATTTAAATAGATTTGGAGTTTTATTGATGTTTATACATGTTTGATTCAATTAATATACTAGGTTGTTTAGCCACGTGTTATATTTGATGGTAAATGTGTCAAAAAGTGTGTTTTGGAATCAAAACAGGAGGCTTGGTTGACAAAAATGATGGGAGGAACTCTCTATTTTTGTATTCTATAATTAATATCAACAAAAAATGCAATTCAAAATCAAGAACTCCTTCGTTTGTTAAATTGAATGAATTCATGTAATTGATGGTCCACGGGCATTTCTGTCAAAATGAAAATATTTATCATTGAAGAAACAAAAGTTAATTTGAAGATTATTGCATGAAAAATAGTCCTGGTAACAATAAGAGGAGCCTAATTAACACGAGGTGATTAGAAATTCTCATTATTTAGGAATTAAACCAGTAAACATTTGTACGAAATGCAAACCATGAAGAATGGCACCTTTAGATTGTGGATTTAAATAGATTTGGAGTTTTATTGATGTTTATACATGTTTGATTCAATTAATATACTAGGTTGTCTAGCCACATGTGTTATATTTCATGCTCAATGTATCAAAAAGTGTGTTTGGAATCAAAAGAGGAAACTTGCTAACCAAAAATGATGGGAGGAACTCTCTATTTTTGAATTCAACAATTAATATTTATAAGAAATGCAATTCAAAATCAAGGACTCCATTGTTTGTTAAATTGAATGAATTCATCTTATAGATGGTCCATGGGCATTTTTTTCATAATGAATATAGTTATTAAGAAAGAATCAAAAGTTAATTTTCAAGGTTATTGCATGAAAAATAGTCCTGGTAACAACAAGAGGAGCCAAATTAACATGAGGTGATTAGAAATTCTCATTATATAGGAATTAAACCAGTTAACATTAGGACGAAATGGAAACCGTGATGAATGACACCTTTGGTTGATGGATTTAAATAGATTTGGATTTTTATTGGTGTTTATGCTTGTTTGATTCAATTAATATACTAGGTTCTTTAAACACATGTGTTATATTTCATGATCAATGTATGAAAAAGTGGCTTTGGAATCAAAAGAGGAGCCTTGTCAACCAAAAATGATGCGACGAACTCTTTATTTTTTAATTCAACAATTAATATCAATAAGAAACGCAATTCAAAATCAACGACTCCATTGTTTGTTAAATTGAATGAATTCATGTAATTGATGGTCCACGTGCATATTTTTCATAATGAATATAGTTATTAGGAAATAAACAAAAGTTAATTTCAAGGTTATTGCATGAAAAATAGTCCTGGTAACAACAAGAGGAGCCTAATTAACACGAGGCGATTAGAAATTCTCATTATTTGGGAATTAAACCAGTTAACATTTGTACGAAATGCAAACCATGAAGAATGGCACCTTTAGATGACGGATTTAAATAGATTTGGAGTTTTATTGATGTTTATACATGTTTGATTCAATTAATATACTAGGTTGTTTAGCCACGTGTTATATTTGATGGTAAATGTGTCAAAAAGTGTGTTTTTGGAATCAAAACAGGAGGCTTGGTTGACAAAAATGATGGGAGGAACTCTCTATTTTTTGTATTCTATAATTAATATCAACAAAAAAATGCAATTCAAAATCAAGAACTCCTTCGTTTGTTAAATTGAATGAATTCATGTAATTGATGGTCCACGGGCATTTCTGTCAAAATGAAAATATTTATCATTGAAGAAACAAAAGTTAATTTGAAGATTATTGCATGAAAAATAGTCCTGGTAACAATAAGAGGAGCCTAATTAACACGAGGTGATTAGAAATTCTCATTATTTAGGAATTAAACCAGTAAACATTTGTACGAAATGCAAACCATGAAGAATGGCACCTTTAGATTGTGGATTTAAATAGATTTGGAGTTTTATTGATGTTTATACATGTTTGATTCAATTAATATACTAGGTTGTCTAGCCACATGTGTTATATTTCATGCTCAATGTATCAAAAAGTGTGTTTGGAATCAAAAGAGGAAACTTGCTAACCAAAAATGATGGGAGGAACTCTCTATTTTTGAATTCAACAATTAATATTTATAAGAAATGCAATTCAAAATCAAGGACTCCATTGTTTGTTAAATTGAATGAATTCATCTTATAGATGGTCCATGGGCATTTTTTTCATAATGAATATAGTTATTAAGAAAGAATCAAAAGTTAATTTCAAGGTTATTGCATGAAAAATAGTCCTGGTAACAACAAGAGGAGCCAAATTAACATGAGGTGATTAGAAATTCTCATTATATAGGAATTAAACCAGTTAACATTAGGACGAAATGGAAACCGTGATGAATGACACCTTTGGTTGATGGATTTAAATAGATTTGGATTTTTATTGGTGTTTATGCTTGTTTGATTCAATTAATATACTAGGTTCTTTAAACACATGTGTTATATTTCATGATCAATGTATGAAAAAGTGGCTTTGGAATCAAAAGAGGAGCCTTGTCAACCAAAAATGATGCGACGAACTCTTTATTTTTTAATTCAACAATTAATATCAATAAGAAACGCAATTCAAAATCAACGACTCCATTGTTTGTTAAATTGAATGAATTCATGTAATTGATGGTCCACGTGCATATTTTTCATAATGAATATAGTTATTAGGAAATAAACAAAAGTTAATTTCAAGGTTATTGCATGAAAAATAGTCCTGGTAACAACAAGAGGAGCCTAATTAACACGAGGCGATTAGAAATTCTCATTATTTGGGAATTAAACCAGTTAACATTTGTACGAAATGCAAACCATGAAGAATGGCACCTTTAGATGACGGATTTAAATAGATTTGGAGTTTTATTGATGTTTATACATGTTTGATTCAATTAATATACTAGGTTGTTTAGCCACGTGTTATATTTGATGGTAAATGTGTCAAAAAGTGTGTTTTGGAATCAAAACAGGAGGCTTGGTTGACAAAAATGATGGGAGGAACTCTCTATTTTTGTATTCTATAATTAATATCAACAAAAAATACAATTCAAAATCAAGAACTCCTTCGTTTGTTAAATTGAATGAATTCATGTAATTGATGGTCCACGGGCATTTCTGTCAAAATGAAAATATTTATCATTGAAGAAACAAAAGTTAATTTGAAGATTATTGCATGAAAAAATAGTCCTGGTGGTAACAATAAGAGGAGCCTAATTAACACGAGGTGATTAGAAATTTCTCATTATTTAGGAATTAAACCAGTAAACATTTGTACGAAATGCAAACCATGAAGAATGGCACCTTTAGATTGTAGATTTAAATAGATTTGGAGTTTTATTGATGTTTATACATGTTTGATTCAATTAATATACTAGGTTGTCTAGCCACATGTGTTATATTTCATGCTCAATGTATCAAAAAGTGTGTTTGGAATCAAAAGAGGAAACTTGCTAACCAAAAATGATGGGAGGAACTCTCTATTTTTGAATTCAACAATTAATATTTATAAGAAATGCAATTCAAAATCAAGGACTCCATTGTTTGTTAAATTGAATGAATTCATCTTATAGATGGTCCATGGGCATTTTTTTCATAATGAATATAGTTATTAAGAAAGAATCAAAAGTTAATTTCAAGGTTATTGCATGAAAAATAGTCCTGGTAACAACAAGAGGAGCCAAATTAACATGAGGTGATTAGAAATTCTCATTATATAGGAATTAAACCAGTTAACATTAGGACGAAATGGAAACCGTGATGAATGACACCTTTGGTTGATGGATTTAAATAGATTTGGATTTTTATTGGTGTTTATGCTTGTTTGATTCAATTAATATACTAGGTTCTTTAAACACATGTGTTATATTTCATGATCAATGTATGAAAAAGTGGCTTTGGAATCAAAAGAGGAGCCTTGTTAACAAAAAATGATGCGAGGAACTCTTTATTTTTTAATTCAACAATTAATATCAATAAGAAATGCAATTCAAAATCAACGACTCCATTGTTTGTTAAATTGAATGAATTCATGTAATTGATGGTCCACGTGCATATTTTTCATAATGAATATAGTTATTAGGAAATAAACAAAAGTTAATTTCAAGATTATTGCATGAAAAATAGTCCTGGTAACAACAAAAGGAGCCAAATTAACACGAGGTGATTAGAAATTCTCATTATTTAGGAATTAAACCAGTTAACATTTGTACGAAATGCAAACCATGAAGAATGGCACCTTTAGATGACGGATTTAAATAGATTTGGAGTATTATTGATGTTTATACATGTTTGATTCAATTAATATACTAGGTTGTTTAGCCACATGTGTTATATTTCCTGCTGAATGTATCAAAAAGTGTGTTTGGAATCAAAAGCGCAAACTTGCTAGCCAAAAATGATGCGAGGAACTCTTTATTTTTGAATTCAACAATTAATATCTATAAGAAATGCAATTCGAAATCAAAAACTCCATTGTTTGTTAAATTGAATGAATTCATCTTATAGATGGTCTATGGGCATTTTTTTCATAAGGAATATAGTTATTAAGAAAGAATCAAAAGTTAATTTCAAGGTTATTGCATGAAAAATAGTCCTGGTAACAACAAGAGGAGTCTAATTAACATGTGGTGATTAGAAATTCTCATTATTTAGGAATTAAACAAGTTAACATTTGGACGAAATGGAAACCGTGATGAATCGCAGCTTTGGTGGATGGATTTAAATAGATTTGGATTTTTATTGGTGTTTATGCTTGTTTGATTCAATTAATATACTAGGTTGTTTAACCACATGTGTTATATTTCATTATCAATGTATCAAAAAATGTGTTTGGATTCAAAAGAGGAAACTTGATAACCAGAAATGATAGGAGGAACTCTGTATTTTTGAATTCTATAATTAATATCAATAAGAAATGCAATTCAAAATCAAGGACTCCATTGTTTGTTAAATTCAATGAATTCATGTAATTGATGGTCCACAGGCATTTTTTTCATAATGAATATAGTTATTAAGAGAGAAACAAAAGTTCTTTTCAAGGTTATTGCATGGAAAATAGTCCTGGTAACAACAAGAGGAGCCTAATTAATATGAGGTGATTAGAAATTCTCATTATTTAATAATTAAACCAGTTAACTTTTGCATGAAATGCAAACCGTGATGAATGGCACCTTTGGTTGATGGATTTAAATAGATTTGGATTTTTATTGGTGTTTATGCTTGTTTGTTTCAATTAATATACTAGTTTGTTTAACCACATGAGTTATATTTCATGATCAATCTATCAAAAAATGTGTTTGGAATCAAAAGAGGAAACTTGATAACCAGAAATGATAGGAGGAACTCTCTATTTTTTAATTCTATAATTAATATCAATAAGAATTGCAATTCAAAATCAAGGACTCCATTATTTGTTAAATTCAATGAATTCATGTGATTGATGGTACACGGGCATTTTTTTCATAATGAATATAGTTATTAAGAGAGAAACAAAAGTTCTTTTCAAGGTTATTGCATGGAAAATAGTCCTAGTAACAACAAGAGGAGCCTAATTAACATGAGGTGAATAGAAATTCTCATTATTTAATAATTAAACCAGTTAACTTTTGTACAAAATGCAAACCGTGATAAATGGCACCTTTGGTTGATGGAGTTAAATAGATTTGGATTTTTATTGGTGTTTATGCTTGTTTGTTTCAATTAATATACTAGGTTGTTTAACCACATGAGTTATATTTCATGATCAATCTATCAAAAAATGTGTTTGGAATCAAAAGAGGAAACTTGCTAACCAAAAATGATGCGAGGAACTCTTTATTTTTTTCATAATGAATATAGTTATTAAAAAAGAATCAAAAGTTAATTTCAAGGTTATTGCATGAAAAATAGTCTTGGTAACAACAAGCGGAGCCTAATTAACATGAGGTGATTAGAAATTCTCATTATTTAGGAATTAAACCAATTAACATTTGGACCAAATGGAAACCGTGATGAATAGCACCTTTGGTTGATGGATTTAAATAGATTTGGATTTTGATTGTTGTTTATGCTTGTTTGATTCAATTAATATACTAGGTTGTTTAACCACATGTGTTATATTTCATGATCAATGTATCAAAAAGTGGCTTTAGAATCAAAAGAGGAGCCTTGTTAACCAAAAATGATGCGAGGAACTCTCTATTTTTGAATTCAACAATTAATATCTATAAGAAATGCAATTCAAAATCAATGACTCCATCATTTGTTAAATTGAATGAATTCATCTTATAGATGGTCTTTGGGCATTTTTTTAATAATGAATATAGTTATTAAGAAAGAATCAAAAGTTAATTTCAAGGTTATTGCATGAGAAATAGTCCTAGTAACAACAAGAGGAGCCTAATTAACATGAGGTGATTAGAAATTCTCATTATTTAGGAATTAAACCAGTTAACATTTGGACGAAATGGAAACCGTGATGAATGGCACCTTTGGTTGATGGATTTAAATAGATTTGGATTTTTTTTGGTGTTTATGCTTGTTTGATTCAATTAATATACTAGGTTGTTCAGCCACATGTGTTATATTTCATTATCAATGTATCAAAAAGTGGCTTTGGAATCAAAAGAGGAGCCTTGTTAACCAAAAATGATGCGAGGAACTCTCTATTTTTGAATTCAACAATTAATATCAATAACAAATGCAATTCAAAATCAACGACTCCATTGTTTGTTAAATTGAATGAATTCATGTAATTGATGGTCTACGTGCATATTTTTCATAATGAATATAGTTATTAGGAAAGAAACAAAAGTTAATTTCAAGGTTATGGCATGAAAAATAGTCCTGCTAATAACAAGAGGAGCCTAATTAACACGAGGTGATTTGAAATTCTCATTATTTAGGAATTAAACCAGTTAACATTTGTACGAAATGCAAACCATGAAGAATGACACCTTTAGATGATGGATTTAAATAGATTTGGAGTTTTATTGATGTTTATACATGTTTAATTCAATTAATATACTAGGTTGTTTAGCCACATATGTTATATTTCATGCTCAATGTATCAAAAAGTCTGTTTGGAATCAAAAGAGAAAACTTGCTAACGAAAAATGATGCGAGGAACTCTCTATTTTCGAATTCCACAATTAATATTTATAAGAAATGCAATTCAAAATCAAGGACTCCATTGTTTGTTAAATTGAATGAATTCATCTTATAGATGGTCTATGGGTATTTTATTCATAATGAATATAGTTATTAAGAAAGAATCAAAAGTTAATTTCAAGCTTATTGCATGAAAAATAGTCCTGGTAACAACAAGCGGAACCTAATTAACATGAGGTGATTAGAAATTCTCATTATTTAGGAATTAAACCAATTAACATTTGGACGAAATGGAAACCATGATGAATGGCACCTTTGGTTGATGGATTTAAATAGATTTGGATTTTGATTGTTGTTTATGCTTGTTTGATTCAATTAATATACTAGGTTGTTTAACCACATGTGTTATATTTCATGATCAATGTATCAAAAAGTGGCTTTGAAATCAAAAGAGGAGCCTTGTTAACCAAAAATGATGCGACGAACTCTATATTTTTGAATTCAACAATTAATATCAATAAGAAATGCAATTCATAATCAATGACTCCATTGTTTGTTAAATTGAATGAATTTATGTAATTGATGGTACACGGGAATATTTTTCATAATGAATATAGTTATTAGGAAAGAAAAAAAAGTTAATTTCAAGGTTTTTGCATGAAAAATAGTCCTGGTAACAACAAGACGAGCCTAATTAACACGAGGTGATTAGAAATTCTCATTAGTTAGGAATTAAACCAGTTAACATTGGTACAAAATGCAAAGCATGAAGAATGGCACCTTTAGATGACGGATTTAAATAGATATGGAGTTTTATTAATGTTTCTACATGTTTGATTCAATTAATATACTAGGTTGTTTAGCCACATGTGCTATATTTCCTGCTCAATGTATCAAAAAGTGTGTTTGGAATCAAAAGAGGAAACTTGCTAACCAAAAATGATGCGAGGAACTCTCTATTTTTGAATTCAACAATTAATATCTATAAGAAATGCAATTCAAAATCAATGACTCCATTGTTTGTTAAATTGAATGAATTCATCTTATAGATGGTCTATGGGCATTTTTTTAATAATGAATATAGTTATTAAGAAAGAATAAAAAGTTAATTTCAAGGATATTGCATGAAAAATAGTCCTGGTAACAACAAGAGGAGCCTAATTAACATGAGGTGATTAGAAATTCTCATTATTTAGGAATTAAACCAGTTAACATTTGGACGAAATGGAAACCGTGATGAATGGCACCTTTGGTTGATGGATTTAAATAGATTTGGATTTTTTTTTGTGTTTATCCTTGTTTGATTCAAATAATATACTAGGTTGTTTAGCCACATGTGTTATATTTCATTATCAATGTATCAAAAAGTGGCTTTGGAATCAAAAGAGGAGCCTTGTTAACCAAAAATGATGCGAGGAATTCTCTATTTTTGAATTCAACAATTAATATCAATAACAAATGCAATTCAAAATCAATGACTCCATTGTTTGTTAAATTGAATGAATTCATGTAATTGATGGTCTACGTGCATATTTTTCATAATGAATATAGTTATTAGGAAAGAAACAAAAGTTAATTTCAAGGTTATGGCATGAAAAATAGTCCTGCTAATAACAAGAGGAGCCTAATTAACACGAGGTGATTAGAAATTCTCATTATTTAGGAATTAAACCAGTTAACATTTGTACGAAATACAAACCATGATGAATGACACCTTTAGATGATGGATTTAAATAGATTTGGAGTTTTATTGATGTTTATACATGTTTAATTCAATTAATATACTAGGTTGTTTAGCCACATGTGTTATATTTCATGCTCAATGTATCAAAAAGTCTGTTTGGAATCAAAAGAGAAAACTTGCTAACCAAAAATGGTGCGAGGAACTCTCTATTTTCGAATTCCACAATTAATATCTAGAAGAAATGCAATTCAAAATCAAGGACTCCATTGTTTGTTAAATTGAATGAATTCATCTTATAGATGGTCTATGGGAATTTTTTTCATAATGAATATAGTTATTAAAAAAGAATCAAAAGTTAATTTCAAGCTTATTGCATGAAAAATAGTCCTGGTAACAACAAGAGGAGCCTAATTAACATGAGGTGATTAGAAATTCTCATTATTTAGGAATTAAACAAGTTAACATTTGGACGAAATGGAAACCGTGATGAATGGCACCTTTGGTTAATGGATTTAAATAGATTTGGATTTTTATTGGGGTTTATGCTTGTGTGATTCAATTGATATACTAGGTTGTTTAACCACATCAGTTATATTTCATGATCAATGTATCAAAAAATGTGTTCGGAATGAAAAGAGGAAACTTGATAACCAGAAATGATGGGAGGAACTCTCTATTTTTGAATTCAGCAATTAATATCAATAAGAAATGCAATTCAAAATCAATGACTCCATTGTTTGTTAAATTGAATGAATTCATGTAATTGATGGTCCACGTCCATATTTTTCATAATGAATATAGTTATTAGGAAAGAAACAAAAGTTAATTTCAAGGTTATTGCATGAAAAATAGTCCTGGTAACAACAAGAGGAGCCTAATTAACACGAGGTGATTAGAATTTCTCATTATTTAGGAATTAAACCAGTTAACATTTGTACGACATGCAAACCATGAAGAATGTCACCTTTAGATGACGGATTTAAATAGATTTGGAGTTTTATTGATGTTTATACATGTTTGATTCAATTAATATACTAGGTTGTTTAGCCACAGGTGTTATATTTCATGGTCAATGTATCAAAAAGTGTGTTTGGAATCAAAAGAGGAAACTTGCTAACCAAAAATGATGCGAGGAACTCTCTAATTTTGAATTCAACAATTAATATCTATAAGAAATGCAATTCAAAATCAAGGACTCCATTGTTTGTTAAATTGAATGAATTCATCTTATAGATGGTCTATGGGCATTTTTTTCATAATGAATATACTTATTAAGAAAGAATCAAAAGTTAATTTCAAGGTTATTGCATGAAAAATAGTCTTAGTAACAACAAGAGGAGCCTAATTAACATGAGGTGATTAGAAATTCTCATTATTTAGGAATTAAACTAGTTAACATTTGGACGAAATGGAAACGGTGATGAATGGCACCTTTGGTTGTTGGATTTAAATAGATTTGGATTTTTATTGGTGTTTATGCTTGTTTGATTCAATTGATATACTAGGTTGTTTAACCACATGAGTTATATTTCATGATCAATGTATCAAAAAATGTGTTCGGAATGAAAAGAGGAAACTTGATAACCAGAAATGATGGGAGGAACTCTCTATTTTTGAATTCAGCAATTAATATCAATAAGAAATGCAATTCAAAATCAATGGCTCCATTGTTTGTTAAATTGAATGACTTCATGTAATTGATGGTCCACGTCCATATTTTTCATAATGAATATAGTTATTAGGAAAGAAACAAAAGTTAATTTCAAGGTTATTGCATGAAAAATAGTCCTGGTAACAACAAGAGGAGCCTAATTAACACGAGGTGATTAGAATTTCTCATTATTTAGGAATTAAACCAGTTAACATTTGTACGACATGCAAACCATGAAGAATGTCACCTTTAGATGATGGATTTAAATAGATTTGGAGTTTTATTGATGTTTATACATGTTTGATTCAATTAATATACTAGGTTGTTTTGCCACATGTTTTATATTTCATGGTAAATGTGTCAAAAAGTGTGTTTGGAATCAAAAGAGGAAACTTGCTAACCAAAAATGATGCGAGGAACTCTCTAATTTTGAATTCAACAATTAATATCTATAAGAAATGCAATTCAAAATCAAGGACTCCATTGTTTGTTAAATTGAATGAATTCATCTTATAGATGGTCTATGGGCATTTTTTTCATAATGAATATACTTATTAAGAAAGAATCAAAAGTTAATTTCAAGGTTATTGCATGAAAAATAGTCTTAGTAACAACAAGAGGAGCCTAATTAACATGAGGTGATTAGAAATTCTCATTATTTAGGAATTAAACCAGTTAACATTTGGACGAAATGGAAACGGTGATGAATGGCACCTTTGGTTGATGGATTTAAATAGATTTGGATTTTTATTGGTGTTTATGCTTGTTTGATTCAATTGATATACTAGGTTGTTTAACCACATGAGTTATATTTCATGATCAATGTATCAAAAAATGTGTTCGGAATGAAAAGAGGAAACTTGATAACCAGAAATGATGGGAGGAACTCTCTATTTTTGAATTCAGCAATTAATATCAATAAGAAATGCAATTCAAAATCAATGGCTCCATTGTTTGTTAAATTGAATGACTTCATGTAATTGATGGTCCACGTCCATATTTTTCATAATGAATATAGTTATTAGGAAAGAAACAAAAGTTAATTTCAAGGTTATTGCATGAAAAATAGTCCTGGTAACAACAAGAGGAGCCTAATTAACACGAGGTGATTAGAATTTCTCATTATTTAGGAATTAAACCAGTTAACATTTGTACGACATGCAAACCATGAAGAATGTCACCTTTAGATGATGGATTTAAATAGATTTGGAGTTTTATTGATGTTTATACATGTTTGATTCAATTAATATACTAGGTTGTTTAGCCACAGGTGTTATATTTCATGGTCAATGTATCAAAAAGTGTGTTTGGAATCAAAAGAGGAAACTTGCTAACCAAAAATGATGCGAGGAACTCTCTAATTTTTTTTGATTCAACAATTAATATCTATAAGAAATGCAATTCAAAATCAAGGACTCCATTGTTTGTTAAATTGAATGAATTCATCTTATAGATGGTCTATGGGCATTTTTTTCATAATGAATATACTTATTAAGAAAGAATCAAAAGTTAATTTCAAGGTTATTGCATGAAAAATAGTCTTAGTAACAACAAGAGGAGCCTAATTAACATGAGGTGATTAGAAATTCTCATTATTTAGGAATTAAACCAGTTAACATTTGGACGAAATGGAAACGGTGATGAATGGCACCTTTGGTTGATGGATTTAAATAGATTTGGATTTTTATTGGTGTTTATGCTTGTTTGATTCAATTAATATACTAGGTTGTTTAACCACATGTGTTATATTTCATGATCAATGTATATCAAAAAGTGGCTTTGGAATCAAAAGAGGAGCCTTGTTAACCAAAAATGATGCGAGGAACTCTCTATTTTTGAATTCAACAATTAATATCAATAAGAAATGCAATTCAAATTCAACGACTCCGTTGTTTGTTAAATTAAATGAATTCATGTAATTGATGGTCCACGTGCATATTTTTCATAATGAATAGACTTATTAGGAAAGAAACAAAAGTTAATTTCAATGTTATTGCATGAAAAATAGTCCTGGTAAAAACAAGAGGAGCCTAATTAACACGAGGTGATTAGAAATTCTCATTATTTAGGAATTAAACCAGTTAACATTTGTACGAAATGCAAACCATGAAGAATGACACCTTTAGATCATGGATTTAAATAGATTTGGAGTTTTATTGATGTTTATACATGATTGATTCAATTAATATACTAGGTTGTTTAGCCACATGTGTTATATTTCATGCTCAATGTATCAAAAAGTGTGTTTGGAATCAAAAGAGGAAACTTGCTAACCAAAAATGATGCGAGGAACTCTCTATTTTTGAATTCAACAATTAATATCTATAAGAAATGCAATTCAAAATCAAGGACTCCATTGTTTGTTAAATCGAATGAATTCATGTAATTGATGTTCTACGTGCATATTTTTCATAATGAATATAGTTATAAGGAAAGAAACAAAAGTTAATTTCAAGGTTATGGCACGAAAAATAGTCCTGCTAATAACAAGAGGAGCCTAATTAACACGAGGTGATTAGAAATTCTCATTATTTAGGAATTAAACCCGTGAACATTTGTACGAAATGCAAACCATGAAGAATGACACCTTTAGATGATGGATTTAAATAGATTTGGAGTTTTATTGATGTTTATACATGTTTAATTCAATTAATATACTAGGTTGTTTAGCCATATGTGTTATATTTCATGCTCAATGTATCAAAAAGTCTGTTTGGAATCAAAAGAGAAAACTTGCTAACCAAAAATGATGCGAGGAACTCTCTATTTTTGAATTCCACAATTAATATCTATAAGAAATGCAATTCAAAATCACGGACTCCATTGTTTGTTAAATTGAATGAATTCATCTTATAGATGGTCTATGGACATTTTTTTCATAATGAATATAGTTATTAAGAAAGAATCAAAAGTTAATTTCAAGCTTATTGCATGAAAAATAGTTCTGGTAACAACAAGTGGAGCCTAATTAACACGAGGTGATTAGAAATTTTCATTATTTAGGAATTAAACCAGTTAACATTTGTACGAAATGCAAACCATGAAGAATGGCACCTTTAGATGATGGATTAAAATAGATTTGGAGTTTTATTGATGTTTATATATGTTTGATTCAATTATTATACTAGGTTGTTTAGCCACATGTGTTATATTTCATGGGCAATGTATCAAAAAGTGTGTTTGGAATCAAAAAAGGAAACTTGCTAACCAAAAATGATGCTAGGAACTCTCTATTTTTGAATTCAACAATCAATATCTATAAGAAATGCAATTCAAAATCAAGGACTCCATTGTTTGGTAAATTGAATGAATTCATCTTATAGATGGTCTATGGGCATTTTTTTCATAATGAATGTAGTTATTAAGAAAGAATCAAAAGTTAATTTCAAGGTTACTGGATGAAAAATTGTCCTGGTAACAACAAGATGAGCCTAATTAACATGAGGTTATTAGAAATTCTCATTATTTAGGAATTAAACCAGTTAACTTTTGGACGAAATGGAAATCGTGATGAATGGCACCTTTGGTTGATGGATTTATAGAGATTTGGATTTTTATTGGTGTTTATGCTTGTTTGATTCAATTAATATACTAGGTCGTTTAACCACATGTGTTATATTTCATTATCAATGTATCAAAAAGTGGCTTTGGAATCAAAAGAGGAGCCTTGTTAACCAAAAATGATGCGAGGAACTATCTATTTTTGAATTCAACAACTAATATCAATAAGAAATGCAATTCAAAATCAACGACTCCATTGTTTGTTAAATTGAATGAATTCATGTAATTGATGGTTCACGTGCATATTTTTCATCATGAATATAGTTATTAGGAAAGAAACAAACGTTAATTTCAAGGTTATTGCGTGAAAAATAGTCCTGATAACAACAAGAGGAGCCTAATTAAAATGAGGGGATGAGAAATTATCATTATTTAGGAATTAAACCAGCTAACATTTCTACGAAATGCAAACCATGATGACTGGCACCTTTGGCTGATGGATTTAAATAGATTTTGATTTTTATTGGTGTTTATGCTTGTTTGATTCGAATAATATACTAGGTTGTTTAAACCACATGTGTTATATTTCATGATCAATGTATCAAAAAATGTGTTTGGAATCAAAAGAGGAAACTTGATAACCAGAAATGACAGGAGGAACTCTCTATTTTTGAATTCTATAACTAATATCAATAAGAAATGCAATTCAAAATCAAGGACTCCATTGTTTGTTAAATTGAATGAATTCATGTAATTGACGGTCCACGGGCATAATGAATATAGTTATTAAGAGAGAAACAAAAGTTCTTTCCAATGTTATTGCATGGAAAATAGTCCTGGTAACAACAAGAGGAGCCTAATTAACATGAGGTGATTAGAAATTCTCATTATTTAATAATTAAATAAGTTAACATCTGTACGAAATGCAAACCATGATGAATGGCACCGTTGGTTGATGGATTTAAATAGATTTTGATTTTTATTGGTGTTTATGCTTGTTCGATTCAATTAATATACTAGGTTGTTTAACCACATGAGTTATATTTTATGATCAATGTATCAAAAAATGTGTTCGAAATCAAAAGAGGAAACTTGATAACCAGAAATGATGGGAGGAACTCTGTATTTTTGAATTCTATAATTAATATCAATAAGAAATGCAATTCAAAATCAAGGACTCCATTGTTTCTTAAATTGAATGAATTCATCTTATAGATGGTCTATGTGCATTTTTTTCATAATGAATATAGTTATTAAGAAAGAATCAAAAGTTAATTTCAAGGTTATTGCATAAAAAATAGTCCTGGTAACAACAAGACGAGCCTAATTAACATGAGTTGATTAGAAATTCTCATTATTTAGGAATTAAACCAGTTAACATTTGGACGAAATGGAAACCGTGATGAATAGCACCTTTGGTTGATGGATTTAAATAGATTTGGATTTTTATTGGAGTTTACGCTTGTTTGATTCAATTAATATACTAGGTTGTTTAACCACATGTGTTATATTTCATGATCAATGTATCAAAAAGTGGCTTTGGAATCAAAAGAGGAGCCTTGTTAACCAAAAATGATGCGAAGAACTCTCTATTTTTGAATTCAACAATTAATATCAATAAGAAATGCAATTCAAAATCAACGACTCCATTTTTTGTTAAATTGAATGAATTCATGTAATTGATGGTCCACGGGCATTTTTTTGATAATGACTATAGTTATTAAGAGAGAAACAAAAGTTCTTTCCAAGGTTATTGCATGGAAAATAGTCTTGGTAACAACAAGAGGAGCCTAATTAAGATGAGGTGATTAGAAATTCTCATTATTTAATAATTAAACCAGTTAACATTTGTACGAAATGCAAACCGTGATGAATGGCACCTTTGGCTGATGGATTTAAATAGATTTGGATTTTTATTGGTGTTTATGCTTGTTTGATTCGATTGATATACTAGGTTGTTTAACTACATGTGTTATATTTCATGATCAATGTGTCAAAAAATGTGTTTGGAATCAAAAGAGGAAACTTGATAACTAGAAATGATAGGAGGAACTCTCTATTTTTGAATTCTGTAATTAATATCAATAAGAAATGCAATTCAAAATCAAAGACTCCATTGTTTGTTAAATTGAATGAATTCATGTAATTGATGGTCCACGGGCATTTTTTTCATAATGAATATAGTTATTAAGAGAGAAACAAAAGTTCTTTTCAAGGTTATTGCATGAAAATAAGTCCTCACAACAACAAGAGGAGCCTAATTAACATGAGGTGATTAGAAATTCTCATTATTTAAGAATTAAACCAGTTAACATTTGGACGAAATGAAAACCGTGATGAATGGCACCTTTGGGTGATGGATTTAAATAGATTTGGATTTTTATGGGTGTTTATGCTTGTTTGATTCAATTAATATACTAGGTTTTTTAACCACATGTGTTATATTTCATTATCAATGTATCAAAAAGTGGCTTTGGAATCAAAAGAGGAGCCTTGTTAACCAAAAATGATGCGAGGAACTCTCTATTTTTGAATTCAACAGTTAATATCAATAAGAAATGCAACTGAAAATTAACAATTCCATTGTTTGTTAAATTGAATGAATTCATGTAATTGATGGTCCACGTCCATATTTTTCATAATGAATATAGTTATTAGGAAAGAAACAAAAGATAATTTCAATGTTATTGCATGAAAAATAGTCCTGGTAAAAACAAGTGGAGCCTAATTAACACGAGGTGATTAGAAATTGTCATTATTTAGGAATTAAACCAGTTAACATTTGTACAAAATGCAAACCATGAAGAATGACACCTTTCGATGATGGATTTAAATAGATTTGGAGTTTTATTGATGTTTATACATGTTTGATTCAATTAATATACTAGGTTGTTTAGCCACATGTTTTATATTTCATGGTCAATTTATCAAAAAGTCTGTTTGGAATCAAAAGAGGAAACTTGCTAACCAAAAATGATGCGAGGAACTCTCTATTTTTGAATTCAATAATTAATATTTATAAGAAATGCAATTCAAAATCAAGGACTCCATTGTTTGTTAAATTGAATGAATTCATCTTATAGATGGTCCATGGGCATTTTTTTTCATAATGAATATAGTTATTAAGAAAGAATCAAAAGTGAATTTCAAGGTTATTGCCTGAAAAATAGTCCTGGTAACAACAAGAGGAGCCTAAATAACATGAGGTGATGAGAAATTCTCATTATTTAGGAATTAAAAACAGTTAACTTTTGTACGAAATGCAAACCGTGATGAATGACACCTTTGGCTGATGGATTTAAATAGATTTGGATTTTTATTGGTGTTTATGCTTGTTTGATTCAATTAATATACTAGGTTGTTTAACCACATGTGTTATATTTCATGATCAATGTATCAAAAAATGTGTTTGGAATCAAAAGAGGAAACTTGATAACCAGAAATGATAGGGCGGAACACTATATTTTTGAATTCAACAATTAATATCAATAAGAAATGCAATTCAAAATCAAGGACTCCATTGTTTGTTAAATTGAATGAATTCATGTAATTGATGGTCCATGGGGCATTTTTTTTCATAATGAATATAGTTATTATTAAAGTGAGAAACAAAAGTTCTTTTCAAGGTTATTGCATGGAAAATAGTCTTGGTAACAACAAGAGGTGCCTAATTAACATATGGTGATTAGAAACTCTCATTATTTAATAATTAAACCAGTTAACTTTTGTACGAAATGCAAACCGTGATGAATGGCACCTTTGGTTGATGGATTTAAATAGATTTGGATTTTTATTGCTGTTTATGCATGTTTGATTCAATTAATATACTAGGTTGTTTAACCACATGTGTTACATTTCATGATCAATGTATCAAAAAATGAGTTTGGAATCAAAAGAGGAAACTTGATAACCAGAAATGATAGGCGGAACACTCTATTTTTGAATTGTATAATTAATATCAATAAGAAATGCAATTCAAAATCAAGGACTCCATTGTTTGTTAAATTGAATGAATTCATGTAATTGATGGTCCATGGGCATTTTTTTCATAATGAATATAGTTATTATTAAGTGAGAAACAAAAGTTCTTTTCAAGGTTATTGCATGGAAAATAGTCTTGGTAACAACAAGAGGTGCCTAATTAACATGAGGTGATTAGAAATTCTCATTATTTAAGAATTAAACCAGTTAACATTTGGACGAAATGGAAACCGTGATGAATGGCACCTTTGGGTGATGGATTTAAATAGATTTGGATTTTTATGGGTGTTTATGCTTGTTTGATTCAATTAATATACTAGGTTTTTTAACCACATGTGTTATATTTCATTATCAATGTATCAAAAAGTGGCTTTGGAATCAAAAGAGGAGCCTTGTTAACCAAAAATGATGCGAGGAACTCTCTATTTTTGAATTCAACAGTTAATATCAATAAGAAATGCAACTGAAAATTAACAATTCCATTGTTTGTTAAATTGAATGAATTCATGTAATTGATGGTCCACGTCCATATTTTTCATAATGAATATAGTTATTAGGAAAGAAACAAAAGATAATTTCAATGTTATTGCATGAAAAATAGTCCTGGTAAAAACAAGTGGAGCCTAATTAACACGAGGTGATTAGAAATTGTCATTATTTAGGAATTAAACCAGTTAACATTTGTACAAAATGCAAACCATGAAGAATGACACCTTTCGATGATGGATTTAAATAGATTTGGAGTTTTATTGATGTTTATACATGTTTGATTCAATTAATATACTAGGTTGTTTAGCCACATGTTTTATATTTCATGGTCAATTTATCAAAAAGTCTGTTTGGAATCAAAAGAGGAAACTTGCTAACCAAAAATGATGCGAGGAACTCTCTATTTTTGAATTCAATAATTAATATCTATAAGAAATGCAATTCAAAATCAAGGACTCCATTGTTTGTTAAATTGAATGAATTCATCTTATAGATGGTCCATGGGCATTTTTTTCATAATGAATATAGTTATTAAGAAAGAATCAAAAGTGAATTTCAAGGTTATTGCCTGAAAAATAGTCCTGGTAACAACAAGAGGAGCCTAAATAACATGAGGTGATGAGAAATTCTCATTATTTAGGAATTAAACCAGTTAACTTTTGTACGAAATGCAAACCGTGATGAATGACACCTTTGGCTGATGGATTTAAATAGATTTGGATTTTTATTGGTGTTTATGCTTGTTTGATTCAATTAATATACTAGGTTGTTTAACCACATGTGTTATATTTCATGATCAATGTATCAAAAAATGTGTTTGGAATCAAAAGAGGAAACTTGATAACCAGAAATGATAGGCGGAACACTATATTTTTGAATTCAACAATTAATATCAATAAGAAATGCAATTCAAAATCAAGGACTCCATTGTTTGTTAAATTGAATGAATTCATGTAATTGATGGTCCATGGGCATTTTTTTCATAATGAATATAGTTATTATTAAGTGAGAAACAAAAGTTCTTTTCAAGGTTATTGCATGGAAAATAGTCTTGGTAACAACAAGAGGTGCCTAATTAACATATGGTGATTAGAAACTCTCATTATTTAATAATTAAACCAGTTAACTTTTGTACGAAATGCAAACCGTGATGAATGGCACCTTTGGTTGATGGATTTAAATAGATTTGGATTTTTATTGCTGTTTATGCATGTTTGATTCAATTAATATACTAGGTTGTTTAACCACATGTGTTACATTTCATGATCAATGTATCAAAAAATGAGTTTGGAATCAAAAGAGGAAACTTGATAACCAGAAATGATAGGCGGAACACTCTATTTTTGAATTGTATAATTAATATCAATAAGAAATGCAATTCAAAATCAAGGACTCCATTGTTTGTTAAATTGAATGAATTCATGTAATTGATGGTCCATGGGCATTTTTTTCATAATGAATATAGTTATTATTAAGTGAGAAACAAAAGTTCTTTTCAAGGTTATTGCATGGAAAATAGTCTTGGTAACAACAAGAGGTGCCTAATTAACATATGGTGATTAGAAACTCTCATTATTTAATAATTAAACCAGTTAACTTTTGTACGAAATGCAAACCGTGATGAATGGCACCTTTGGTTGATGGATTTAAATAGATTTGGATTTTTATTGCTGTTTATGCATGTTTGATTCAATTAATATACTAGGTTGTTTAACCACATGAGTTATATTTCATGATCAATGTATCAAAAAATGTGTTTGGAATCAAAAGAGGAAACTTGATAACCATAAATGATAGGAGGAACTCTCTATTTTTGAATTCAACATTTAATATCAATAAGAAATGCAATTCAAAATTAACGACTCCATTGTTTGTTAAATTGAATGAATTCATGTAATTGATGGTCCACGGGCATTTTTTTCATAATGAATATAGTTATTAAGAGAGAAACAAAAGTTCTTTTCAAGGTTATTGCATGGAAAATAGTCCTGGTAACAACAAGAGGAGCCTAATTAACATGAAGTGATTAGAAATTCTCATTATTTAATAATTAAACCAGTTAACTTTTGTACGAAATGCAAGCCGTGATGAATGGCACCTTTGGTTGATGGATTTAAATAGATTTGTATTTTTATTGGTGTTTATGCATGTTTGATTCAATTAATATACTAGGTTGTTTAAAAACATGAGTTTGGAATCAAAAGAGGAAACTTGATAACCAGAAATGATAGGAGGAACTCTCCATTTTTGAATTCTATAATTAATATCAATAAGAAATGCAATTCAAAATCAAGGACTCCATTGTTTGTTAAATTGAATGAATTCATGTAATTGATGGTCCACGGGCATTTTTTTCATAATGAATATAGTTATTAAGAGAGAAACAAAAGTTCTTTACAAGGTTATTGCATGGAAAATAGTTCTGGTAACAACAAGAGGAGCCTAATTAACATGAGGTGATTAGAAATTCTCATTATTTAACAATTAAACCAGTTAACTTTTGTACAAAATGCAAACAGTGATGAATGGCACCTTTGGTTGATGTATTTAAATAGATTTGGATTTTTATTGGTGTTTATGCATGTTTGATTCAATTAATGTACTAGGTTGTTTAGCCACATGTGTTATATTTCATGCTCAATGTATCAAAAAGTGTGTTTGGAATCAAAAGAGGAAACTTGCTAACCAAAAATGATGAAAGGAACTGTCTATTTTTGAATTCAACAATTAATAGCTATAAGTAAAGCAATTCAAAATCCAGGACTCCATTGTTTGTTAAATTGAATGAATTCATCTTATAGATGGTCTATGGGCATTTTTTTCATAATGAATATAGTTATTAAGAAAGAAACAAAAGTTAATTTCAATGTTATTGCATGAAAAATAGTCCTGGTAACAACAAGAGGAGCCTAACTAACACGAGGTGATTAGAAATTCTCATTATTTAGGAATTAAACCAGTTAACATTTGTACGAAATGCAAACCATGAAGAATGACACCTTTAGATGATGAATTTAAATAGATTTGGAGTTTTATTGATGTTTATACATATTTGATTCAATTAATATACTAGGTTGTTTAGCCACATGTGTTATATTTCATGCTCAATGTATCAAACAGTGTGTTTGGAATCAAAAGAGGAAACTTGCTAACCAAAAATGATGCGAGGAACTCTTTATTTTTGAATTCAATAATTAAAATTTATAAGAAATGCAAATCAAAATCAAGGACTCCATTGTTTGTTAAATTGAGTGAATTCATCTTATAGATGGTCCATGAGCATTTTTTTCATAATGAATATAGCTATTAAGAAAGAATCAAAAGTTAATTTCAAGGTTATTGCATGAAAAATAGTCATTTTAACAACAAGAGGAGCGTAATTAACATGAGGTGATGAGAAATTATCATTATTTAGGAATTAAACCAGTTAACTTTTGTACGAAATGCAAACCGTGATGAATGGCACCTTTGGGTGATGGATTTAAATAGATTTGGATTTTTATTGGTGTTTATGCTTGTTTGATTCAATTAATATACTAGGTTGTTTAACCACATGTGTTATATTTCATGATCAATGTATCAAAAAATGCGTTTGTAATCAAAAGAGGAAACTTGATAACCAGAAATGATAGGAGGAACTCTCTATTTTTGAATTCTATAATTAATATCAATAAGAAATGCAATTCAAAATCAAGGACTCCATTGTTTGTTAAATTGAATGAATTCATGTAATTGATGGTCCACGGGCATTTTTTTCATAATGAATATAGTTATTAAGAGAGAAACAAAAGTTCTTTTCAAGGTTATTGCATGGAAAATAGTCCTGGTAACAACAAGAGGAGCCTAATTAACATGAGGTGATTAGAAATTCTCATTATTTAATAATTAAACCAGTTAACTTTTGCACGAAATGCAATCCGTAATGAATGGCACCTTTGGTTGATGGATTTAAATAGATTTGGATTTTTATTGGTGTTTATGCATGTTTGATTCAACGAATATACTAGGTTGTTTAACCACATGTGTTATATTTCATTATCAATGTGTCAAAAAGTGGCTTTGGAATCAAAAGATGAGCCTTGTTAACCAAAAATGATGCGAGGAACTCTCTATTTTTGAATTTAACAATTAATATCAATAAGAAATGCAATTCAAAATCAAGGACTCCATTGTATGTTAAATTGAATGAATTCATCTTATAGATGGTCTATGGGCATTTTTTTCATAATGAATGTAGTTATTAAGAAAGAATCAAAAGTTAATTTCAAGGTTATTGCATGAAAAATAGTCCTGGTAACAACAAGACGAGCCTAATTAACATGAGGTGATTAGAAATTCTCATTATTTAGGAATTAAACTAGCTAACATTTGGACGAAATGGAAACCGTGATGAATGGCACCTTTACGTGATGGATTTAAATAGATTTGGATTTTTATTGGTGTTTATGCTTGTTTGATTCAATTAATATACTAGGTTGTTTAACCACATGTGTTATATTTCATTATCAATGTATCAAAAAGTGGCTTTGGAATTAAAAAAGGAGCCTTGTTAACCAAAAATGATGCGAAGAACTGTCTATTTTTGAATTCAACAATTAATATCAATAAGAAATGCAATTCAAAATCAAGGACTCCATTGTTTGTGAAATTGAATGAATTCATGTAATTGATAGTCCACGGGCATTTTTTTCTTAATGAATATAGTTATTAAGAGAGAAACAAAAGTTCTTTCCAAGGTTATTGCAAGGAAAATAGTCCTGGTAACAACAAGAGGAGCCTAATTAACATGAGGTGATGAGAAATTCTCATTCTTTAGGAATTAAACCAGTTAACATTTGTACGAAATACAAACCGTGATGAATGGCACCTTCGGTTGATGGATTTTAATAGATTTGGATTTTTATTGGTGTTTATTCTTGTTTGATTCAATTAATATACTAGGTTGTTTAACCACATGTGTTATATTTCATGATCAATGTATCAAAAAATGTGTTTGGAATCAAAAGAGGAAACTTGATAACCAGAAATGATAGGAGGAATCCTCTATTTTTGAATTCTATAATTAATATCAATAAGAAATGCAATTCAAAATCAAGGACTCCATTGTTTGTTAAATTGAATGAATTCATGTAATTGATGGTCCACAGGCATTTTTTTCATAATGAATATAGTTATTAAGAGAGAAACAAAAGTTCTTTTCAAGGTTATTGCATGGAAAATAGTCCTGGTAACAACAAGAGGAGCCTAATTAACATGAGGTGATTAGAAATTCTCATTATTTAATAATTAAACCAGTTAACTTTTGTACGAAATGCAATCCGTGATGAATGGCACCTTTGGTTGATGGATTTAAATAGATTTGGATTTTTATTGCTGTTTATGCATGTTTGATTCAATTAATATACTAGGTTGTTTAACCACATGTGTTATATTTCATGATCAATGTATCAAAAAATGCGTTTGTAATCAAAAGAGGAAACTTGATAACCAGAAATGATAGGAGGAACTCTCTATTTTTGAATTCTATAATTAATATCAATAAGAAATGCAATTCAAAATCAAGGACTCCATTGTTTGTTAAATTGAATGAATTCATGTAATTGATGGTCCACGGGCATTTTTTTCATAATGAATATAGTTATTAAGAGAGAAACAAAAGTTCTTTTCAAGGTTATTGCATGGAAAATAGTCCTGGTAACAACAAGAGGAGCCTAATTAACATGAGGTGATTAGAAATTCTCATTATTTAATAATTAAACCAGTTAACTTTTGCACGAAATGCAATCCGTGATGAATGGCACCTTTGGTTGATGGATTTAAATAGATTTGGATTTTTATTGGTGTTTATGCATGTTTGATTCAACGAATATACTAGGTTGTTTAACCACATGTGTTATATTTCATTATCAATGTGTCAAAAAGTGGCTTTGGAATCAAAAGATGAGCCTTGTTAACCAAAAATGATGCGAGGAACTCTCTATTTTTGAATTCAACAATTAATATCAATAAGAAATGCAATTCAAAATCAAGGACTCCATTGTATGTTAAATTGAATGAATTCATCTTATAGATGGTCTATGGGCATTTTTTTCATAATGAATGTAGTTATTAAGAAAGAATCAAAAGTTAATTTCAAGGTTATTGCATGAAAAATAGTCCTGCTAACAACAAGACGAGCCTAATTAACATGAGGTGATTAGAAATTCTCATTATTTAGGAATTAAACTAGCTAACATTTGGACGAAATGGAAACCATGATGAATGGCACCTTTGCGTGATGGATTTAAATAGATTTGGATTTTTATTGGTGTTTATGCTTGTTTGATTCAATTAATATACTAGGTTGTTTAACCACATGTGTTATATTTCATTATCAATGTATCAAAAAGTGGCTTTGGAATTAAAAAAGGAGCCTTGTTAACCAAAAATGATGCGAAGAACTGTCTATTTTTGAATTCAACAATTAATATCAATAAGAAATGCAATTCAAAATCAAGGACTCCATTGTTTGTGAAATTGAATGAATTCATGTAATTGATAGTCCACGGGCATTTTTTTCTTAATGAATATAGTTATTAAGAGAGAAACAAAAGTTCTTTCCAAGGTTATTGCAAGGAAAATAGTCCTGGTAACAACAAGAGGAGCCTAATTAACATGAGGTGATGAGAAATTCTCATTCTTTAGGAATTAAACCAGTTAACATTTGTACGAAATACAAACCGTGATGAATGGCACCTTCGGCTTGATGGATTTTAATAGATTTGGATTTTTATTGGTGTTTATGCTTGTTTGATTCAATTAATATACTAGGTTGTTTAACCACATGTGTTATATTTCATGATCAATGTATCAAAAAATGTGTTTGGAATCAAAAGAGGAAACTTGATAACCAGAAATGATAGGAGGAACCCTCTATTTTTGAATTCTATAATTAATATCAATACGAAATGCAATTCAAAATCAAGGACTCCATTGTTTGTTAAATTGAATGAATTCATGTAATTGATGGTCAACGGGCATTTTTTTCATAATGAATATAGTTATTAAGAGAGAAACAAAAGTTCTTTTCAAGGTTATTGCATGGAAAATAGTCCTGGTAACAACAAGAGGAGCCTAATTAACATGAGGTGATTAGAAATTCTCATTATTTAATAATTAAACCAGTTAACTTTTGTACGAAATGCAATCCGTGATGAATGGCACCTTTGGTTGATGGATTTAAATAGATTTGGATTTTTATTGGTGTTTATGCATGTTTGATTCAACGAATATACTAGGTTGTTTAACCACATGTGTTATATTTCATGATCAATGTATCAAAAAATGTGTTTGGAATCAAAAGAGGAAACTTGATAACCAGAAATGATAGGAGGAATCCTCTATTTTTGAATTCTATAATTAATATCAATAAGAAATGCAATTCAAAATCAAGGACTCCATTGTTTGTTAAATTGAATGAATTCATGTAATTGATGGTCCACGTGCAGATTTTTCATATGTAATATAGTTATTAAGAAAGAAACAAAAGTTAAGTTCAATGTTATTGCATGGAAAATAGTCCTGGTAACAACAAGACGAGCCTAATTAACATGAGGTGATTAGAAATTCTCATTATTTAATAATTAAACCAGTTAACTTTTGTACGAAATGCAAACCATGATGAATGGCACCTTTGGTTGATGGATTTAAATAGATTTGGATTTTTATTGCTGTTTATGCATGTTTCATTCAATTAATATACTAGGTTGTTTAGCCACATGTGTTATATTTCATGCTCAATGTATCAAACAGTGTGTTTGGAATCAAAAGAGGAAACTTGCGAACCAAAAATGATGCGAGGAATTCTTTATTTTTGAATTCAATAATTAAAATTTATAAGAAATGCAAATCAAAATTAACGACTCCATTATTTGTTAAATTGAATGAATTCATGTAATTGATGGTCCACAGGCATTTTTTTCATAATGAATATAGTTATTAAGAGAGAAACAAAAGTTCTTTTCAAGGTTATTGCATGGAAAATAGTCCTGGTAACAACAAGACGAGCCTAATTGACATGAGGTGATTAGAAATTCTCATTATTTAATAATTAAACCAGTTACCTTTTGTACGAAATGCAAACCGTGATGAATTGCACCTTTGGTTGATGGATTTAAATAGATTAGGATTTTTATTGTTGTTTATGCATGTTTGATTCAATTAATATACTAGGTTGTTTAAAAACATAAGTTATATTTCATGATCAATGTATCAAAAAATGAGTTTGGAATCAAAAGAGGAAACTTGATAACCAAAAATGATAGGAGGAACTCTCTATTTTTGAATTCTATAATTAATATCAATAAGAAATGCAATTCAAAATCAAGGACTCCATTGTTTGTTAAATTGAATGAATTCATGTAATTGATGGTCCACGGGCATTTTTTTCATAATGAATATAGTTATTAAGAGAGAAACAAAAGTTAATTTCAAGGTTATTGCATAGAAAATAGTCCTGGTAACAACAAGAGGAGCCTAATTAACATGAGGTGATTAGAAATTCTCATTATTTAATAATTAAACCAGTTAACTTTTGTACGAAATGCAAACCGTGATGAATGGCACCTTTGGTTGATGGATTTAGATAGATTTGGATTTTTATTGGTGTTTATGCATGTTTGATTCAATTAATATACTAGGTTGTTTAACCACATGAGTGATATTTCATGATCATTGTATCAAAATATGTGTTCGGAATCAAAAGAGGAAACTTGATAACCAGAAATGATGGGAGGAACTCTCTATTTTTGAGTTCTATAATTAATATCAATAAGAAATGCAATTCAAAATCATGAACTCCATTGTTTGTTAAATTGAATGAATTCATGTAATTGATGGTCCACGGGCATTTTTGTCAAAATGAAAATATTTATCATGAAAGAAACAAAAGTTAATTTCAAGATTATTGCATGAAAAATAGTCCTGGTAACAACAAGAGGAGCCTAATTAACACGAGGTGATTAGAAATTCTCATTATTTAGAAATTAAACCAGTTAACATTTGTAAGGAAAGCAAACCATGAAGAATGACACCTTTAGATGATGGATTTAAATAGATTTGGAGTTTTATTGATGTTTATACAAGTTTGATTCAATTAATATACTAGGTTGTTTAGCCATAGGTGTTATATTTCATGGTCAATGTATCAAAAAGTGTGTTTGGAATCAAAAGAGGAAACTTGCTAACCAAAAATGATGCGAGGAACTCTCTAATTTTGAATTCAACAATTAATATCTATAAGAAATGCAATTCAAAATCAAGGACTCCATTGTTTGTTAAATTGAATGAATTCATCTTATAGATGGTCTATGGGCATTTTTTTCGTAATGAATATACTTATTAAGAAAGAATCAAAAGTTAATTTCAAGGTTATTGCATGAAAAATAGTCTTAGTAACAACAAGAGGAGCCTAATTAACATGAGGTGATTAGAAATTCTCATTATTTAGGAATTAAACTAGTTAACATTTGGACGAAATCGAAACAGTGATGAATGGCACCTTTGGTTGTTGGATTTAAATAGATTTGGATTTTTATTGGTGTTTATGCTTGTTTGATTCAATTGATATACTAGGTTGTTTAACCACAAGAGTTATATTTCATGATCAATGTATCAAAAAATGTGTTCGGAATGAAAAGAGGAAACTTGATAACCAGAAATGATGGGAGGAACTCTCTATTTTTGAATTCAGCAATTAATATCAATAAGAAATGCAATTCAAAATCAATGGCTCCATTGTTTGTTAAATTGAATGACTTCATGTAATTGATGGTCCACGTCCATATTTTTTCATAATGAAATATAGTTATTAGGAAAGAAACAAAAGTTAATTTCAAGGTTATTGCATGAAAAATAGTCCTGGTAACAACAAGAGGAGCCTAATTAACACGAGGTGATTAGAATTTCTCATTATTTAGGAATTAAACCAGTTAACATTTGTACGACATGCAAACCATGAAGAATGTCACCTTTAGATGATGGATTTAAATAGATTTGGAGTTTTATTGATGTTTATACATGTTTGATTCAATTAATATACTAGGTTGTTTAGCCACAGGTGTTATATTTCATGGTCAATGTATCAAAAAGTGTGTTTGGAATCAAAAGAGGAAACTTGCTAACCAAAAATGATGCGAGGAACTCTCTAATTTTGAATTCAACAATTAATATCTATAAGAAATGCAATTCAAAATCAAGGACTCCATTGTTTGTTAAATTGAATGAATTCATCTTATAGATGGTCTATGGGCATTTTTTTCATAATGAATATACTTATTAAGAAAGAATCAAAAGTTAATTTCAAGGTTATTGCATGAAAAATAGTCTTAGTAACAACAAGAGGAGCCTAATTAACATGAGGTGATTAGAAATTCTCATTATTTAGGAATTAAACCAGTTAACATTTGGACGAAATGGAAACGGTGATGAATGGCATCTTTGGTTGATGGATTTAAATAGATTTGGATTTTTATTGGTGTTTATGCTTGTTTGATTCAATTAATATACTAGGTTGTTTAACCACATGTGTTATATTTCATGATCAATGTATCAAAAAGTGGCTTTGGAATCAAAAGAGGAGCCTTGTTAACCAAAAATGATGCGAGGAACTCTCTATTTTTGAATTCAACAATTAATATCAATAAGAAATGCAATTCAAATTCAACGACTCCGTTGTTTGTTAAATTAAATGAATTCATGTAATTGATGGTCCACGTGCATATTTTTCATAATGAATAGACTTATTAGGAAAGAAACAAAAGTTAATTTCAATGTTATTGCATGAAAAATAGTCCTGGTAAAAACAAGAGGAGCCTAATTAACACGAGGTGATTAGAAATTCTCATTATTTAGGAATTAAACCAGTTAACATTTGTACGAAATGCAAACCATGAAGAATGACACCTTTAGATCATGGATTTAAATAGATTTGGAGTTTTATTGATGTTTATACATGATTGATTCAATTAATATACTAGGTTGTTTAGCCACATGTGTTATATTTCATGCTCAATGTATCAAAAAGTGTGTTCGGAATCAAAAGAGGAAACTTGCTAACCAAAAATGATGCGAGGAACTCTCTATTTTTGAATTCAACAATTAATATCTATAAGAAATGCAATTCAAAATCAAGGACTCCATTGTTTGTTAAATTGAATGAATTCATGTAATTGATGGTTCACGTGCATATTTTTTTCATCATGAATATAGTTATTAGGAAAGAAACAAACGTTAATTTCAAGGTTATTGCGTGAAAAATAGTCCTGATAACAACAAGAGGAGCCTAATTAAAATGAGGGGATGAGAAATTATCATTATTTAGGAATTAAACCAGCTAACATTTGTACGAAATGCAAACCATGATGACTGGCACCTTTGGCTGATGGATTTAAATAGATTTTGATTTTTATTGGTGTTTATGCTTGTTTGATTCGAATAATATACTAGGTTGTTTAACCACATGTGTTATATTTCATGATCAATGTATCAAAAAATGTGTTTGGAATCAAAAGAGGAAACTTGATAACCAGAAATGACAGGAGGAACTCTCTATTTTTGAATTCTATAACTAATATCAATAAGAAATGCAATTCAAAATCAAGGACTCCATTGTTTGTTAAATTGAATGAATTCATGTAATTGACGGTCCACGGGCATAAATGAATATAGTTATTAAGAGAGAAACAAAAGTTCTTTCCCAATGTTATTGCATGGAAAATAGTCCTGGTAACAACAAGAGGAGCCTAATTAACATGAGGTGATTAGAAATTCTCATTATTTAATAATTAAATAAGTTAACATCTGTACGAAATGCAAACCATGATGAATGGCACCTTTGGTTGATGGATTTAAATAGATTTTGATTTTTATTGGTGTTTATGCTTGTTCGATTCAATTAATATACTAGGTTGTTTAACCACATGAGTTATATTTTATGATCAATGTATCAAAAAATGTGTTCGAAATCAAAAGAGGAAACTTGATAACCAGAAATGATGGGAGGAACTCTGTATTTTTGAATTCTATAATTAATATCAATAAGAAGTGCAATTCAAAATCAAGGACTCCATTGTTTGTTAAATTGAATGAATTCATCTTATAGATGGTCTATGGGCATTTTTTTCATAATGAATATACTTATTAAGAAAGAATCAAAAGTTAATTTCAAGGTTATTGCATGAAAAATAGTCTTAGTAACAACAAGAGGAGCCTAATTAACATGAGGTGATTAGAAATTCTCATTATTTAGGAATTAAACCAGTTAACATTTGGACGAAATGGAAACGGTGATGAATGGCATCTTTGGTTGATGGATTTAAATAGATTTGGATTTTTATTGGTGTTTATGCTTGTTTGATTCAATTAATATACTAGGTTGTTTAACCACATGTGTTATATATTTCATGATCAATGTATCAAAAAGTGGCTTTGGAATCAAAAGAGGAGCCTTGTTAACCAAAAATGATGCGAGGAACTCTCTATTTTTGAATTCAACAATTAATATCAATAAGAAATGCAATTCAAATTCAACGACTCCGTTGTTTGTTAAATTAAATGAATTCATGTAATTGATGGTCCACGTGCATATTTTTCATAATGAATAGACTTATTAGGAAAGAAACAAAAGTTAATTTCAATGTTATTGCATGAAAAATAGTCCTGGTAAAAACAAGAGGAGCCTAATTAACACGAGGTGATTAGAAATTCTCATTATTTAGGAATTAAACCAGTTAACATTTGTACGAAATGCAAACCATGAAGAATGACACCTTTAGATCATGGATTTAAATAGATTTGGAGTTTTATTGATGTTTATACATGATTGATTCAATTAATATACTAGGTTGTTTAGCCACATGTGTTATATTTCATGCTCAATGTATCAAAAAGTGTGTTCGGAATCAAAAGAGGAAACTTGCTAACCAAAAATGATGCGAGGAACTCTCTATTTTTGAATTCAACAATTAATATCTATAAGAAATGCAATTCAAAATCAAGGACTCCATTGTTTGTTAAATTGAATGAATTCATGTAATTGATGGTTCACGTGCATATTTTTCATCATGAATATAGTTATTAGGAAAGAAACAAACGTTAATTTCAAGGTTATTGCGTGAAAAATAGTCCTGATAACAACAAGAGGAGCCTAATTAAAATGAGGGGATGAGAAATTATCATTATTTAGGAATTAAACCAGCTAACATTTGTACGAAATGCAAACCATGATGACTGGCACCTTTGGCTGATGGATTTAAATAGATTTTGATTTTTATTGGTGTTTATGCTTGTTTGATTCGAATAATATACTAGGTTGTTTAACCACATGTGTTATATTTCATGATCAATGTATCAAAAAATGTGTTTGGAATCAAAAGAGGAAACTTGATAACCAGAAATGACAGGAGGAACTCTCTATTTTTGAATTCTATAACTAATATCAATAAGAAATGCAATTCAAAATCAAGGACTCCATTGTTTGTTAAATTGAATGAATTCATGTAATTGACGGTCCACGGGCATAATGAATATAGTTATTAAGAGAGAAACAAAAGTTCTTTCCAATGTTATTGCATGGAAAATAGTCCTGGTAACAACAAGAGGAGCCTAATTAACATGAGGTGATTAGAAATTCTCATTATTTAATAATTAAATAAGTTAACATCTGTACGAAATGCAAACCATGATGAATGGCACCTTTGGTTGATGGATTTAAATAGATTTTGATTTTTATTGGTGTTTATGCTTGTTCGATTCAATTAATATACTAGGTTGTTTAACCACATGAGTTATATTTTATGATCAATGTATCAAAAAATGTGTTCGAAATCAAAAGAGGAAACTTGATAACCAGAAATGATGGGAGGAACTCTGTATTTTTGAATTCTATAATTAATATCAATAAGAAGTGCAATTCAAAATCAAGGACTCCATTGTTTGTTAAATTGAATGAATTCATCTTATAGATGGTCTATGGGCATTTTTTTCATAATGAATATACTTATTAAGAAAGAATCAAAAGTTAATTTCAAGGTTATTGCATGAAAAATAGTCTTAGTAACAACAAGAGGAGCCTAATTAACATGAGGTGATTAGAAATTCTCATTATTTAGGAATTAAACCAGTTAACATTTGGACGAAATGGAAACGGTGATGAATGGCATCTTTGGTTGATGGATTTAAATAGATTTGGATTTTTATTGGTGTTTATGCTTGTTTGATTCAATTAATATACTAGGTTGTTTAACCACATGTGTTATATTTCATGATCAATGTATCAAAAAGTGGCTTTGGAATCAAAAGAGGAGCCTTGTTAACCAAAAATGATGCGAGGAACTCTCTATTTTTGAATTCAACAATTAATATCAATAAGAAATGCAATTCAAATTCAACGACTCCGTTGTTTGTTAAATTAAATGAATTCATGTAATTGATGGTCCACGTGCATATTTTTCATAATGAATAGACTTTTTTAGGAAAGAAACAAAAGTTAATTTCAATGTTATTGCATGAAAAATAGTCCTGGTAAAAACACAAGAGGAGCCTAATTAACACGAGGTGATTAGAAATTCTCATTATTTAGGAATTAAACCAGTTAACATTTGTACGAAATGCAAACCATGAAGAATGACACCTTTTAGATCATGGATTTAAATAGATTTGGAGTTTTATTGATGTTTATACATGATTGATTCAATTAATATACTAGGTTGTTTAGCCACATGTGTTATATTTCATGCTCAATGTATCAAAAAGTGTGTTCGGAATCAAAAGAGGAAACTTGCTAACCAAAAATGATGCGAGGAACTCTCTATTTTTGAATTCAACAATTAATATCTATAAGAAATGCAATTCAAAATCAAGGACTCCATTGTTTGTTAAATTGAATGAATTCATGTAATTGATGGTTCACGTGCATATTTTTCATCATGAATATAGTTATTAGGAAAGAAACAAACGTTAATTTCAAGGTTATTGCGTGAAAAATAGTCCTGATAACAACAAGAGGAGCCTAATTAAAATGAGGGGATGAGAGAATTATCATTATTTTAGGAATTAAACCAGCTAACATTTGTACGAAATGCAAACCATGATGACTGGCACCTTTGGCTGATGGATTTAAATAGATTTTTTTGATTTTTATTGGTGTTTTATGCTTGTTTGATTCGAATAATATACTAGGTTGTTTAACCACATGTGTTATATTTCATGATCAATGTATCAAAAAAATGTGTTTGGAATCAAAAGAGGAAACTTGATAACCAGAAATGACAGGAGGAACTCTCTATTTTTGAATTCTATAACTAATATCAATAAGAAATGCAATTCAAAATCAAGGACTCCATTGTTTGTTAAAATTGAATGAATTCATGTAATTGACGGTCCACGGGCATAATGAATATAGTTATTAAGAGAGAAACAAAAGTTCTTTCCAATGTTATTGCATGGAAAATAGTCCTGGTAACAACAAGAGGAGCCTAATTAACATGAGGTGATTAGAAATTCTCATTATTTAATAATTAAATAAGTTAACATCTGTACGAAATGCAAACCATGATGAATGGCACCTTTGGTTGATGGATTTAAATAGATTTTGATTTTTATTGGTGTTTATGCTTGTTCGATTCAATTAATATACTAGGTTGTTTAACCACATGAGTTATATTTTATGATCAATGTATCAAAAAATGTGTTTGAAATCAAAAGAGGAAACTTGATAACCAGAAATGATGGGAGGAACTCTGTATTTTTGAATTCTATAATTAATATCAATAAGAAGTGCAATTCAAAATCAAGGACTCCATTGTTTCTTAAATTGAATGAATTCATCTTATAGATGGTCTATGTGCATTTTTTTCATAATGAATATAGTTATTAAGAAAGAATCAAAAGTTAATTTCAAGGTTATTGCATAAAAAATAGTCCTGGTAACAACAAGACGAGCCTAATTAACATGAGTTGATTAGAAATTCTCATTATTTAGGAATTAAACCAGTTAACATTTGGACGAAATGGAAACCGTGATGAATAGCACCTTTGGTTGATGGATTTAAATAGATTTGGATTTTTATTGGAGTTTACGCTTGTTTGATTCAATTAATATACTAGGTTGTTTAACCACATGTGTTATATTTCATGATCAATGTATCAAAAAGTGGCTTTGGAATCAAAAGAGGAGCCTTGTTAACCAAAAATGATGCGAAGAACTCTCTATTTTTTTGAATTCAACAATTAATATCAATAAGAAATGCAATTCAAAAATCAACGACTCCATTTTTTGTTAAATTGAATGAATTCATGTAATTGATGGTCCACGGGCATTTTTTTCATAATGACTATAGTTATTAAGAGAGAAACAAAAGTTCTTTCCAAGGTTATTGCATGGAAAATAGTCTTGGGTAACAACAAGAGGAGCCTAATTAAGATGAGGTGATTAGAAATTCTCATTATTTAATAATTAAACGAGTTAACATTTGTACGAAATGCAAACCGTGATGAATGGCACCTTTGGCTGATGGATTTAAATAGATTTGGATTTTTATTGGTGTTTATGCTTGTTTGATTCGATTGATATACTAGGTTGTTTAACCACATGTGTTATATTTCATGATCAATGTGTCAAAAAATGTGTTTGGAATCAAAAGAGGAAACTTGATAACTAGAAATGATAGGAGGAACTCTCTATTTTTGAATTCTATAATTAATATCAATAAGAAATGCAATTCAAAATCAAAGACTCCATTGTTTGTTAAATTGAATGAATTCATGTAATTGATGGTCCACGGGCATTTTTTTCATAATGAATATAGTTATTAAGAGAGAAACAAAAGTTCTTTTCAAGGTTATTGCATGAAAATAAGTCCTGACAACAACAAGAGGAGCCTAATTAACATAAGGTGATTAGAAATTCTCATTATTTAAGAATTAAACCAGTTAACATTTGGACGAAATGGAAACCGTGATGAATGGCACCTTTGGGTGATGGATTTAAATAGATTTGGATTTTTATGGGTGTTTATGCTTGTTTGATTCAATTAATATACTAGGTTTTTTAACCACATGTGTTATATTTCATTATCAATGTATCAAAAAGTGGCTTTGGAATCAAAAGAGGAGCCTTGTTAACCAAAAATGATGCGAGGAAACTCTCTATTTTTGAATTCAACAGTTTAATATCAATAAGAAATGCAACTGAAAATTAAACAATTCCATTGTTTGTTAAATTGAATGAATTCATGTAATTGATGGTCCACGTCCATATTTTTCATAATGAATATAGTTATTAGGAAAGAAACAAAAGATAATTTCAATGTTATTGCATGAAAAATAGTCCTGGTAAAAACAAGTGGAGCCTAATTAACACGAGGTGATTAGAAATTGTCATTATTTAGGAATTAAACCAGTTAACATTTGTACAAAATGCAAACCATGAAGAATGACACCTTTCGATGATGGATTTAAATAGATTTGGAGTTTTATTGATGTTTATACATGTTTGATTCAATTAATATACTAGGTTGTTTAGCCACATGTGTTATATTTCATGGTCAATTTATCAAAAAGTCTGTTTGGAATCAAAAGAGGAAACTTGCTAACCAAAAATGATGCGAGGAACTCTCTATTTTTGAATTCAATAATTAATATCTATAAGAAATGCAATTCAAAATCAAGGACTCCATTGTTTGTTAAATTGAATGAATTCATCTTATAGATGGTCCATGGGCATTTTTTTCATAATGAATATAGTTATTAAGAAAGAATCAAAAGTTAATTTCAAGGTTATTGCCTAAAAAATAGTCCTGGTAACAACAAGAGGAGCCTAAATAACATGAGGTGATGAGAAATTCTCATTATTTAGGAATTAAACCAGTTAACTTTTGTACGAAATGCAAACCGTGATGAATGACACATTTGGCTGATGGATTTAAATAGATTTGGATTTTTATTGCTGTTTATGCTTGTTTGATTCAATTAATATACTAGGTTGTTTAACCACATGTGTTATATTTCATGATCAATGTATCAAAAAATGTGTTTGGAATCAAAAGAGGAAACTTGACAACCAGAAATGATAGGCGGAACACTCTATTTTTGAATTGTATAATTAATATCAATAAGAAATGCAATTCAAAATCAAGGACTCCATTGTTTGTTAAATTGAATGAATTCATGTAATTGATGGTCCATGGGCATTTTTTTCATAATGAATATAGTTATTATTAAGTGAGAAACAAAAGTTCTTTTCAAGGTTATTGCATGGAAAATAGTCTTGGTAACAACAAGAGGTGCCTAATTAACATATGGTGATTAGAAACTCTCATTATTTAATAATTAAACCAGTTAACTTTTGTACGAAATGCAAACCGTGATGAATGGCACCTTTGGTTGATGGATTTAAATAGATTTGGATTTTTATTGCTGTTTATGCATGTTTGATTCAATTAATATACTAGGTTGTTTAACCACATGTGTTACATTTCATGATCAATGTATCAAAAAATGAGTTTGGAATCAAAAGAGGAAACTTGATAACCAGAAATGATAGGCGGAACACTCTATTTTTGAATTGTATAATTAATATCAATAAGAAATGCAATTCAAAATCAAGGACTCCATTGTTTGTTAAATTGAATGAATTCATGTAATTGATGGTCCAGGGGCATTTTTTTCATAATGAATATAGTTATTATTAAGTGAGAAACAAAAGTTCTTTTCAAGGTTATTGCATGGAAAATAGTCTTGGTAACAACAAGAGGTGCCTAATTAACATATGGTGATTAGAAACTCTCATTATTTAATAATTAAACCAGTTAACTTTTGTACGAAATGCAAACCGTGATGAATGGCACCTTTGGTTGATGGATTTAAATAGATTTGGATTTTTATTGCTGTTTATGCATGTTTGATTCAATTAATATACTAGGTTGTTTAACCACATGAGTTATATTTCATGATCAATGTATCAAAAAATGTGTTTGGAATCAAAAGAGGAAACTTGATAACCATAAATGATAGGAGGAACTCTCTATTTTTGAATTCAACATTTAATATCAATAAGAAATGCAATTCAAAATCAACGACTTCATTGTTTGTTAAATTGAATGAATTCATGTAATTGATGGTCCACGGGCATTTTTTTCATAATGAATATAGTTATTAAGAGAGAAACAAAAGTTCTTTTCAAGGTTATTGCATGGAAAATAGTCCTGGTAACAACAAGAGGAGCCTAATTAACATGAAGTGATTAGAAATTCTCATTATTTAATAATTAAACCAGTTAACTTTTGTACGAAATGCAAGCCGTGATGAATGGCACCTTTGGTTGATGGATTTAAATAGATTTGTATTTTTATTGGTGTTTATGCATGTTTGATTCAATTAATATACTAGGTTGTTTAAAAACATGAGTTTGGAATCAAAAGAGGAAACTCGATAACCAGAAATGATAGGAGGAACTCTCCATTTTTGAATTCTATAATTAATATCAATAAGAAATGCAATTCAAAATCAAGGACTCCATTGTTTGTTAAATTGAATGAATTCATGTAATTGATGGTCCACGGGCATTTTTTTCATAATGAATATAGTTATTAAGAGAGAAACAAAAGTTCTTTACAAGGTTATTGCATGGAAAATAGTTCTGGTAACAACAAGAGGAGCCTAATTAACATGAGGTGATTAGAAATTCTCATTATTTAATAATTAAACCAGTTAACTTTTGTACAAAATGCAAACCGTGATGAATGGCACCTTTGGTTGATGTATTTAAATAGATTTGGATTTTTATTGGTGTTTATGCATGTTTGATTCAATTAATATACTAGGTTGTTTAACCACATGAGTTATATTTCATGATCAATGTATCAAAAAATGTGTTCGGAATCAAAAGAGGAAACTTGATAACGAGAAATGATGGGAGGAACTCTCTATTTTTTAGTTCTATAATTAATATCAATAAGAAATGCAATTCAAAATCATGAACTCCATTGTTTGTTAAATTGAATGAATTCATGTAATTGATGGTCCATGGGCATTTTTTTCATAATGAAAATATTTATCATGAAAGAAACAAAAGTTAATTTCAAGATTATTGCATGAAAAATAGTCCTGGTAACAACAAGAGGAGCCGAATTAACACGAGGTGATTAGAAATTCTCATTATTTAGGAATTAAACCAGTTAACATTTGTACGAAATGCAAACCATGAAGAATGGCACCTTTAGATGATGGATTTAAATAGATTTGGAGTTTTATTGAAGTTTATACATGTTTGATTCAATTAATGTACTAGGTTGTTTAGCCACATGTGTTATATTTCATGCTCAATGTATCAAAAAGTGTGTTTGGAATCAAAAGAGGAAACTTGCTAACCAAAAATGATGTGAGGAACTCTCTATTTTTGAATTCAAAAATTAATATCAATAAGAATTGCAATTCAAAATCAAGGACTCCATTGTTTGTTAAATTGAATAAATTCATGTAATTGATGGTCCACGTGCATATTTATCATAATGAATATAGTTATTAGGAAAGAAACAAAAGTTAATTTCAAGGTTATTGCATGAAAAATAGTCCTGATAACAACAAGAGGAGCCTAATTAACACGAGGTGATTAGAAATTCTCATTATTTACGAATTAAACCAGTTAACATTTGTACGAAATGCAAACCATGAAGAATGGCACCTTTAGATGACGGATTTAAATAGATTTGGAGTTTTATTGATGTTTATACATGTTTGATTCAATTAATATACTAGGTTCTTTTAGCCACATGTGTTATATTTCATGCTCAATGTATCAAAAAGTGTGTTTGGAATCAAAAGAGGAAACTTGCTAACCAAAAATGATGAAAGGAACTGTCTATTTTTGAATTCAACAATTAATAGCTATAAGTAAAGCAATTCAAAATCCAGGACTCCATTGTTTGTTAAATTGAATGAATTCATCTTATAGATGGTCTATGGGCATTTTTTTCATAATGAATATAGTTATTAAGAAAGAATCAAAAGTTAATTTCAAGGTTATTGCATGAAAAATAGTCCTGGTAACAACAAGAGGAGCCTAATTAACATGAGGTGATTAGAAATTCTCATTATTTAGTAATTAAACCAGTTAACATTTGGACGAAATGGAAACCGTGATGAATGGCACCTTTGGGTGATGGATGTAAATAGATTTGGATTTTTATTGGTGTTTATGCTTGTTTGATTCAATTAATATACTAGGTTGTTTAACCACAAGTGTTATATTTCATGATCAATGTATCAAAAAATGTGTTCGGAATCAAAAGAGGAAACTTGATAACCAGAAATGATGGGAGGAACTCTCTATTTTTTAGTTCTATAATTAATATCAATAAGAAATGCAATTCAAAATCAAGGACTCCATTGTTTGTTAAATTGAATGAATTCATGTAATTGATGGTCCATGTGCACATTTTTCATAATGAATATAGTTATTAAGAAAGAAACAAAAGTTAATTTCAATGTTATTGCATGAAAAATAGTCCTGGTAACAACAAGAGGAGCCTAACTAACACGAGGTGATTAGAAATTCTCATTATTTAGGAATTAAACCAGTTAACATTTGTACGAAATGCAAACCATGAAGAATGACACCTTTAGATGATGAATTTAAATAGATTTGGAGTTTTATTGATGTTTATACATGTTTGATTCAATTAATATACTAGGTTGTTTAGCCACATGTGTTATATTTCATGCTCAATGTATCAAACAGTGTGTTTGGAATCAAAAGAGGAAACTTGCGAAGCAAAAATGATGCGAGGAACTCTTTATTTTTGAATTCAATAATTAAAATTTATAAGAAATGCAAATCAAAATCAAGGACTCCATTGTTTGTTAAATTGAGTGAATTCATCTTATAGATGGTCCATGAGCATTTTTTTCATAATGAATATAGCTATTAAGAAAGAATCAAAAGTTAATTTCAAGGTTATTGCATGAAAAATAGTCATTTTAACAACAAGAGGAGCGTAATTAACATGAGGTGATGAGAAATTATCATTATTTAGGAATTTAAACCAGTTAACTTTTGTACGAAATGCAAACCGTGATGAATGGCACCTTTGGGGTGATGGATTTTAAATAGATTTGGATTTTTATTGGTGTTTATGCTTGTTTGATTCAATTAATATACTAGGTTGTTTAACCACATGTGTTATATATTTCATGATCAATGTATCAAAAAATGTGTTTGGAATCAAAAGAGGAAACTTGATAACCAGAAATGATAGGAGGAACCCTCTATTTTTGAATTCTATAATTAATATCAATAAGAAATGCAATTCAAAATCAAGGACTCCCATTGTTTGTTAAATTGAATGAATTCATGTAATTGATGGTCCACGGGCATTTTTTTCATAATGAATATAGTTTATTAAGAGAGAAACAAAAGTTCTTTTCAAGGTTATTGCATGGAAAATAGTCCTGGTAACAAACAAGAGGAGCCTAATTAACATGAGGTGATTAGAAATTCTCATTATTTAATAATTAAACCAGTTAACTTTTGCACGAAATGCAATCCGTGATGAATGGCACCTTTGGTTGATGGATTTAAATAGATTTGGATTTTTATTGGTGTTTATGCATGTTTGATTCAACGAATATACTAGGTTGTTTAACCACATGTGTTATATTTCATTATCAATGTGTCAAAAAGTGGCTTTGGAATCAAAAGATGAGCCTTGTTAACCAAAAATGATGCGAGGAAACTCTCTATTTTTGAATTCAAACAATTATATCAATAAGAAATGCAATTCAAAATCAAGGACTCCATTGTATGTTAAATTGAATGAATTCATCTTATAGATGGTCTATGGGCATTTTTTTCATAATGAATGTAGTTATTAAGAAAGAATCAAAAGTTAATTTCAAGGTTTATTGCATGAAAAATAGTCCTGGTAACAACAAGACGAGCCTAATTAACATGAGGTGATTTAGAAAATTCTCATTATTTAGGAATTAAAACTAGCTAACATTTGGGACGAAATGGAAACCGTGATGAATGGCACCTTTTGCGTGATGGATTTAAATAGATTTGGATTTTTATTGGGTGTTTATGCT
>JBAPLH010001957.1:0-83773 GCA_037897445.1 Ceriops zippeliana | reverse complement strand
TTAATTTCGAGGTTATTGCATGAAAAATATTCCTAGTAACAATAAAAGGAGCCTTATTTACATGAGGCGATTAGAATGTCTCGTGATTTAAGAATTAAACCATTTAACATTTGTACAGAATGCAAATCATTATGAATGACTCCTTTGATTGACAGATTTAAATAGATTTAGAGTTTTAATGGTCTTTATACTTGTTTGATTTAATCAATATACTAGGTTGTTTAGCCACATGTGTTAATTTCATGATAAATGTGTCAAAAAGTGTGTTTGGAGTCAAAAGAGGAGCATTGCTAATGAGAAATGATGGGAGGCTGTCTCTAATTTTGAATTCAATAATTAATAACGATAAGAAATGAAATTGAAGATCCAGGACACCATTGTTTGTTAAATTGAATGAATTCGTATTATAAATGGTCCCTCGGCATTTTTTTCCTTAATGAATATAGTCATTAAGGATGAAGCAAATTTTAATTTCATGGTTATTGCATGAAAAAATTCCTAGTAACAATAAAAGGAGCCTTATTTACATGAGGTGATTAGAATGTCTTGTGATTTAAGAATTAAACCATTTCACATTTGTACAGAATGCAAATTATTATGAATGACTGCTTTGATTGACGGATTTAAATAGATTAAGAGTTTTAATGGTCTTTATACTTGTTTGATTTAGTCAATATACCAGGTTGTTTAGACACATGTGTTAATTTCATGATCAATGTGTCAAAAAGTGTGTTTGGAGTCAAAAGACGAGCATTGCTATGAGAAATGATGGGTGGCAATCTATAATTTTGAATTCAACAATTAATATCGATAAGAAATGAAATTAAAGATCAAGGACTGCATTGTTTGTTAAATTGAATGAATTCATGTTATAGATCTTCAATGGTCATTGTTTGCATAACAAAATAATCATTAATGATGAAGCAAAATTTTATTTCAAGGTTATTGCATGAAAATAGTCCAGGTAACAATAAGAGGAGCCTAATTCACATGAGGTGGTTATAATGTCTCATGATTTAAGAATTAAACCTGTTCACATTTGTACAGAATACAAACAATGATGAATGACTCCTTTATTTGACAGATTTGAAAAGATTTAGAGTTTTAATGGTCTTTATACTTGTTTGATTTAATCAATATATTAGGTTGTTTAGCTACATGTGTTAATTTCATGATCAATGTGTCAAAAAGTGTTTTTGGAGTCAAAAGCGGAGCATTGCTAATGAGAAGTGATGTGAGGCATTCTCTAATTTTGAATTCAACAATTAATATCAATACGATATGAAATTCAAGATCAAGGACTGCATTGTTTGTTAAATTGAATGAATTCATGTTATAAATGGTCCATGGGCATTCTTTTCATAACAAAATAATCATTAATGATGAAACAAAATTTTATTTCAAGGTTATTGCATGAAAATAGTGCAGGTAACAATAAGAGGAGCCTAATTCACATGAGGTGGTTATAATGTCTCATGATTTAAGAATTAAACCATTTCACATTTGTACAGAATGCAAACCATTATGAACGACTCCTTTGATTGATGGATTTAAATAGATTTAGAGTTTTAATGGTCTTTATACTTGTTTGATTTAATCAATATACTAGGTTCTTTAGCCACATGTGTTAATTTCATATTAACTGTGTCAAAAAGTGTTTTTGGAGTCAAAAGAGGAGCATTGCTAATGAGAAGTGATGTGAGGCATTCTCTTATTTTGAATTCAACAATTAATATCAATACGATATGAAATTCAAGATCAAGGACTCCACTGTTTGTTAAATTGAATGAATTCATGTTATAGATGGTCCATGGACACCTTTTTCATAATAAAATAATCTTTAATGATGATGCAAAATTTAATTTCAAGGTTATTGCTTGAAAAATAGTCCTGGTAACAACAAGAGGAGCCGAATTCACATGTGGTGATTAGAATGTCTCCTGATTTATGAATTAAACCTGTTCACATTTGTACGGAATACAAACCATGATGAAAGACTCCTTTGATTGACGGATTTAAATAGATTTAGAGTTTTAATGGTCTTTATACTTGTTTCATTTAATCAATATACTAGGCTGTTTAGCAACATGTGTTAATTTCATGATCAATGTGTCAAAAAGTGTGTTTGGAGTCAAAAGAGGAGCATTGCTAATGAGAAATGATGGGAGGCTGTCTCTAATTTTGAATTCAATAATTAATATCAATAAGAAAAGAAATTGAAGATCCAGGACACCGTTGTTTGTTAAATTGAATGAATTCATGTTATATACGGTCCATGGGCATTTTTTTCTTAATGAATATAGTCATTAAGGATGATGCAAAATCTAATTTCAAGGTTATTGCATGAAAAATAGTCATGGTAACAACAAAAGGGGCCTAACTTACATGAGGTGATTAGAATGTCTCCTGATTTAAGAATTAAACCATTTCACATTTGTACAGAATGCAAACCATTATGAACAACTCCTTTGATTGACGGATTTAAATAGATTTAGAGTTTTAATGGTCTTTATACTTGTTTGATTTAATCAATATACTAGGTTGTTTAGCCACATGTGTTAATTTCATGAGCAATGTGTCAAAAAGTGTTTTTGGAGTCAAAAGAGGAGCATTGCTAATGAGAAGTGATGTGAGGCATTCTCTAATTTTAAATTCAACAATTAATATCAATACAAAGATCAAGGACTCCACTGTTTGTTAAATTGAATGAATTCATGTTATAGATGGTCCATGGGCACCTTTTCCATAATAACATAATCATTAATGATGGTGCAAAATTTAATTTCAACGTTATTGCTTGAAAAATAGTCCTGGTAACAACAAGAGGAGCCTAATTCACATGTGGTAATTAGAATGTCTCTTGATTTAAGAATTAAACTTGTTCACATTTGTACGGAATACAAACCATGATGAATGACTCCTTTGATTGACGGATTTAAATAGATTTAGAGTTTTAATGGTCTTTATAATTGTTTGATTTAATCAATATACTAGGTTGTTTAGCCACATGTGTTAATTTCATGATCAATGTGTCAAAAAGTGTGTTTGGAGTCAAAAGAGGAGCATTGCTAATGAGAAATGATATGAGGCTGTCTCTAATTTTGAATTCAACAATTAATAACGATAAGAAATGAAATTGAAGATCTAGGACACCATTGTTTGTTAAATTGAATGAATTCGTGTTATAGATGGTCCATGGGCATTTTTTCCATAATGAATATAGTCATTAAGGATGAAGCAAATTTTAATTTCAAGGTTATTGCATGAAAAATAGTCCTACTAAGAATAAAGGAGCCTAATTTACGTGAGGTGATTAGAATGTCTCGTGATTTAAGAATTAAAACATTTCACATTTGTACAGAATGCAAATCATTATGAATGACTCCTTTGATTGACGGATTTAAATAGATTTAGATTTGTAATGGTCTTTATACTTGTTTGATTTAATCAATATACTAGGTTGTTTAGCCACATGTGTTAATTTCATGATCAATGTGTCAAAAAGTGTGTTTGGAGTCAAAAGAGGAGCATTGCTAATGAGAAATGATGGGAGGCTGTCTCTAATTTTGAATTCAACAATTAATAACGATAAGAAATGAAATTGAAGATCCAGGACACCATTGTTTGTTAAATTGAATGAATTCGTGTTATAAATGGTCCCTCGGCATTTGTTTCCTTAATGAATATAGTCATTAAGGATGAAGCAAATTTTAATTTCAAGGTTATTGCATGAAAAAATTCCTAGTAACAATAAAAGGAGCCTTATTTACATGAGGCGATTAGAATGTCTCGTGATTTAAGAATTAAACCATTTCACATTTGTACAGAATGCAAATCATTATGAATGACTGCTTTGATTGACGGATTTAAATAGATTTAGAGTTTTAATGGTCTTTATACTTGTTTGATTTAGTCAATATACCAGGTTGTTTAGACACATGTGTTAATTTCATGATCAATGTGTCAAAAAGTGTGTTTGGAGTCAAAAGACGCGCATTGCTATGAGAAATGATGGGTGGCAATCTATAATTTTGAATTCAACAATTAATATCGATAAGAAATGAAATTAAAGATCAAGGACTGCATTGTTTGTTAAATTGAATGAATTCATGTTATAGATCTTCCATGGGCATTGTTTTCATAACAAAATAATCATTAATGATGAAGCAAAATTTTATTTCAAGGTTATTGCATGAAAATAGTCCAGGTAACAATAAGAGGAGCCTAATTCACATGAGGTGGTTATAATGTCTCATGATTTAAGAATTAAACCTGTTCACATTTGTACGGAATACAAACAATGATGAATGACTCCTTTATTTGACAGATTTAAATAGATTTAGAGTTTTAATGGTCTTTATACTTGTTTAATTTAATCAATATACTAGGTTGTTTAGCTACATGTGTTAATTTTATGATCAATTTGTCAAAAGGTGTGTTTGGAGTCAAAAGAGGAGCATTGCTAATGAGAAGTGATGTGAGGCATTCTCTAATTTTGAATTCAACAATTAATATCAATACGATATGAAATTCAAGATCAAGGACTGCATTGTTTGTTAAATTGAATGAATTCATGTTATAAATGGTCCATGGGAATTCTTTTCATAACAAAATAATCATTAATGATGAAACAAAATTTTATTTCAAGGTTATTGCATGAAAATAGTGTAGGTAACAATAAGAGGAGCCTAATTCACATGAGGTGGTTATAATGTCTCATGATTTAAGAATTAAACCATTTCACATTTGTACAGAATGCAAACCATTATGAACGACTCCTTTGATTGATGGATTTAAATAGATTTAGAGTTTTAATGGTCTTTATACTTGTTTGATTTAATCAATATACTAGGGTCTTTAGCCACATGTGTTAATTTCATATTAACTGTGTCAAAAAGTGTTTTTGGAGTCAAAAGAGGAGCATTGCTAATGAGAAGTGATGTGAGGCATTCTCTTATTTTGAATTCAACAATTAATATCAATACGATATGAAATTCAAGATCAAGGACTCCACTGTTTGTTAAATTGAATGAATTCATGTTATAGATGGTCCATGGGCACCTTTTTCATAATAAAATAATCTTTAATGATGATGCAAAATTTAATTTCAAGGTTATTGCTTGAAAAATAGTCCTGGTAACAACAAGAGGAGCCGAATTCACATGTGGTGATTAGAATGTCTCCTGATTTATGAATTAAACCTGTTCACATTTGTACGGAATACAAACCATGATGAAAGACTCCTTTGATTGACGGATTTAAATAGATTTAGAGTTTTAATGGTCCTTATACTTGTTTCATTTAATCAATATACTAGGCTGTTTAGCAACATGTGTTAATTTCATGATCAATGTGTCAAAAAGTGTGTTTGGAGTCAAAAGAGGAGCATTGCTAATGAGAAATGATGGGAGGCTGTCTCTAATTTTGAATTCAATAATTAATATCAATAAGAAAAGAAATTGAAGATCCAGGACACCGTTGTTTGTTAAATTGAATGAATTCATGTTATATACGGTCCATGGGCATTTTTTCCTTAATGAATATAGTCATTAAGGATGAAGCAAAATTTAATTTCAAGGTTATTGCATGAAAAATTGTCATGGTAACAACAAAAGGGGCCTAACTTACATGAGGTGATTAGAATGTCTCCTGATTTAAGAATTAAACCATTTCACATTTGTACAGAATGCAAACCATTATGAACAACTCCTTTGATTGACGGATTTAAATAGATTTAAAGTTTTAATGGTCTTTATACTTGTTTGATTTAATCAATATACTAGGTTGTTTAGCCACATGTGTTAATTTCATGAGCAATGTGTCAAAAAGTGTTTTTGGAGTCAAAAGAGGAGCATTGCTAATGAGAAGTGATGTGAGGCATTCTCTAATTTTGAATTCAACAATTAATATCAATATAAAGATCAAGGACTCCACTGTTTGTTAAATTGAATGAATTCATGTTATAGATGGTCCATGGGCACCTTTTCCATAATAACATAATCATTAATGATGGTGCAAAATTTAATTTCAACGTTATTGCTTGAAAAATAGTCCTGGTAACAACAAGAGGAGCCTAATTCACATGTGGTAATTAGAATGTCTCCTGATTTAAGAATTAAACCTGTTCACATTTGTACGGAATACAAACCATGATGAATGACTCCTTTGATTGACGGATTTAAATAGATTTAGAGTTTTAATGGTCTTTATAATTGTTTGATTTAATCAATATACTAGGTTGTTTAGCCACATGTGTTAATTTCATGATCAATGTGTCAAAAAGTGGGTTTGGAGTCAAAAGAGGAGCATTGCTAATGAGAAATGATATGAGGCTGTCGCTAATTTTGAATTCAACAATTAATAACGATAAGAAATGAAATTGAAGATCTAGGACACCATTGTTTGTTAAATTGAATGAATTCGTGTTATAGATGGTCCATGGGCATTTTGTCCATAATGAATATAGTCATTAAGGATGAAGCAAATTTTAATTTCAAGGTTATTGCATGAAAAATAGTCCTATTAAGAATAAAGGAGCCTAATTTACGTGAGGTGATTAGAATGTCTCGTGATTTAAGAATTAAAACATTACACATTTGTACAGAATGCAAATCATTATGAATGACTCCTTTGATTGACGGATTTAAATAGATTTAGATTTGTAATGGTCTTTATACTTGTTTGATTTAATCAATATACTAGGTTGTTTAGCCACATGTGTTAATTTCATGATCAATGTGTCAAAAAGTGTGTTTGGAGTCAAAAGAGGAGCATTGCTAATGAGAAATGATGGGAGGTTGTTTCTAACTGTGAATTCTACAATTAATATCGATAAGAAATGAAATTGAAGATCAAGGACTGCGTTGTTTGTTAAATTGAATGAATTCATGTTATAGATGGTCCATGGGCTTTGTTTCCATAATGAATATAGTCATTAAGGATGAAGCAAATTTTAATTTCAAGGTTATTGCATGAAAAATATTCCTAATACAATAAAAGGAGCCTAATTTGCATGAGGTGATTAGAATGTCTCGTGATTTAAGAATTAATCCATTTCATATTTGTACAGAATGCAAATCATTATGAATGACTCCTTTGATTGACGGATTTAAATAGATTTAGAGTTTTAATGGTGTTTATACTTGTTTGATTTAATCAATATACTAGGTTGTTTAGCCACATGTGTTAATTTCATGATCAATGTGTCAAAAAGTGTGTTTGGAGTCAAAAGAGGAGCATTGCTAATGAGAAATGATGGGAGGCAGTCTATAATTTTGAATTCTACAATTAATATCGATAAGAAATGAAATTGAAGATCAAGGACTGCATTGTTTGTTAAATTGAATGAATTCATGTTATAGATGGTCCATGGGCTTTTCTTCCATAATGAATATAGTCATTAAGGATGAAGCAAATTTTAATTTCAAGGTTATTGCATGAAAAATATTTCTAATAACAATAAAAGGAGCCTAATTTGCATGAGGTGATTAGAATGTCTCGTGATTTAAGAATTAAACCATTTCACATTTGTACAGAATGCAAATCATTATGAATGACTCCTTTGATTGACGGATTTAAATAGATTTAGAGTTTTAATGGTGTTTATACTTGTTTGATTTGATCAATATACTAGGTTGTTTAGCCACATGTGTTAATTTCATGATCAATGTGTCAAAAAGTGTGTTTGGAGTCAAAAGAGGAGCATTGCTAATGAGAAATTATGGGAGGCTGTTTCTAATTTTGAATTCAACAATCAATAATAATAAGAAATGAAATTGAAGATCCAGGACACCGTTGTTTGTTAAATTGAATGAATTCATGTTATAGACGGTCCATGGGCATTTTTTCCTCAATGAATATAGTCATTAAAGATGAAGCAAAATTTAATTTCAAGGTTATTGCATGAAAAATAGTCCTAGTAACAATAAAAGGAGCCTAACTTACGTGAGCTGATTAGAATGTCTCGTGATTTAAGAATTGAAACATTACATACTTGTACAGAATGGAAATCATTATGAATGACTCCTTTGATTGACGGATTTAAATAGATTTAGAGTTTTAATGGTCTTTATACTTGTTTGATTTAATCAATATACTAGGTTGTTTAGCCACATGTGTTAATTTCATGATCAATGTGTCAAAAAGTGTGTTTGGAGTCAAAAGAGGAGCATTGCTAATGAGAAATGATGGGAGGCAGTCTCTTATTTTGAATTCAACAATTAATATCAATACGATATGAAATTCAAGATCAAGGACTGCATTGTTTGTTAAATTGAATGAATTCATGTTATAAATGGTCCATGGGCATTCTTTTCATAACAAAATAATCATTAATGATGAAACAAAATTTTATTTCAAGGTTATTGCATGAAAATAGTGCAGGTAACAATAAGAGGAGCCTAATTCACATGAGGTGGTTATAATGTCTCATGATTTAAGAATTAAACCATTTCACATTTGTACAGAATGCAAACCATTATGAACGACTCCTTTGATTGATGGATTTAAATAGATTTAGAGTTTTAATGGTCTTTATACTTGTTTGATTTAATCAATATACTAGGTTGTTTTGCCACATGTGTTAATTTCATGATCACAGTGTCAAAAAGTGTTTTTGGAGTCAAAAGAGGAGCATTGCTAATGAGAAGTGATGTGAGGCATTCTCTAATTTTGAATTCAACAATTAATATCAATACGAAGATCAAGGACTCCATTGTTTGTTAAATTGAATGAATTCATGTTATAAATGGTCCATGGGCACCTTTTTCATAATAAAATAATCATTAATGATGATGCAAAATTTAATTTCAAGGTTATTGCTGAAAAAATAGTCCTGGTAACAACAAGAGGAGCCTAATTCACATGTGGTGATTAGAATGTCTCCTGATTTAAGAATTAAACCCGTTCACATTTGTACGGAATACAAACCATGATGAATGACTCCTTTGATTGACGGATTTAAATAGATTTAGGGTTTTAATGGTCTTTATACTTGTTTGATTTAATCAATATACTAGTTTGTTTAGCTACATGTGTTAATTTCATGATCAATGTGTCAAAAGGTGTGTTTGGAGTCAAAAGAGGAGCATTGCTAAGGAGAAATGATGGGAGGCTGTTTCTAATTTTGAATTCAACAATCAATATCAATAAGAAATGAAATTGAAGATCCAGGACACCGTTGTTTGTTAAATTGAATGAATTCATGTTATAGACGGTCCATGGGCATTTTTTCCTCAATGAATATAGTCATTAAAGATGAAGCAAAATTTAATTTCAAGGTTATTGCATGAAAAATAGTCCTAGTAACAATAAAAGGAGCCTAACTTACGTGAGCTGATTAGAATGTCTCGTGATTTAAGAATTGAAACATTACATACTTGTACAGAATGGAAATCATTATGAATGACTCCTTTGATTGACGGATTTAAATAGATTTAGAGTTTTAATGGTCTTTATACTTGTTTGATTTAATCAATATACTAGGTTGTTTAGCCACATGTGTTAATTTCATGATCAATGTGTCAAAAAAGTGTGTTTGGAGTCAAAAGAGGAGAGCATTGCTAATGAGAAATGATGGGAGGCAGTCTATAATTTTGAATTCTACAATTAATATCGATAAGAAATGAAATTGAAGATCAAGGACTGCATTGTTTGTTAAATTGAATGAATTCATGTTATAGATGGTCCTTGGGCTTTTTTTCCATAATGAATATAGTCATTAAGGATGAAGCAAATTTTAATTTCAAGGTTATTGCATGAAAAATATTCCTAATAACAATAAAAGGAGCCTAATTTGCATGAGGTGATTAGAATGTCTCGTGATTTAAGAATTAAACTATTTCACATTTGTACAGAATGCAAATCATTATGAATGACTCCTTTGATTGACGGATTTAAATAGATTTAGAGTTTTAATGGTGTTTATACTTGTTTGATTTGATCAATATACTAGGTTGTTTAGCCACATGTGTTAATTTCATGATCAATGTGTCAAAAATTGTGTTTGGAGTCAAAAGAGGAGCATTGCTAATGAGAAATGATGGGAGGCAGTCTATAATTTTGAATTCTACAATTAATATCGATAAGAAATGAAATTGAAGATCAAGGACAGCATTGTTTGTTAAATTGAATGAATTCATGTTATAGATGGTCCATGGGCATTCTTTTCATAACAAAATAATCATTAATGATGAAGGAATATTTTATTTCAAGGTTATTGCATGAAAATAGTCCAGGTAACAATAAGAGGAGCCTAATTCACATGAGGCGGTTATAATGTCTCATGATTTAAGAATTAAACCTGTTCACATTTGTACGGAATACAAACCATGATGACTGACTCCTTTGATTGATGGATTTAAATAGATTTAGAGTTTTAATGGTCTTTATACTTGTTTGATTTAATCAATATAATAGGTTGTTTAGCTACATGTGTTAATTTCATGATCAATGTGTCAAAAGGTGTGTTTGGAGTCAAAAGATAAGCATTGCTAATGAGAAATGATGGGATGTTGTCTCTAATTTTGAATTCAACAATTAATATCAATAAGAAATGAAATTGAAGATCCAGGACACCGTTGTTTGTTAAATTGAATGAATTCATGTTATAGATGGTCCATGGGCATTTTTTCCATAATGAATATAGTCATTAATGATGAAGCAAAACTTAATTTCAAGGTTATTGCATGAAAAATAGTCCTAGTAACAATAAAAGGAGCCTAACTTACATGAGGTGATTAGAATGTCTCGTGATTTAAGAATTAAACCATTTCACATTTGTACAGAATGCAAACCATTATGAATGACTCCTTTGATTGACGGATTTAAAAAGATTTAGAGTTTCAATGGTCTTTATACTTGTTCGATTTAATCAATATACTAGGTTGTTTAGCCACATGAGTTAATTTCATGATCAATGTGTCAAAAAGTGTTTTTGGTGTCAAAAGAGGAGCATTGCTAATGAGAAGTTATGTGAGGCATTCTCTAATTTTGAATTCAACAATTAATAATTATAAGCAATGAAATTGAAGATCCAGGACACCGTTGTTTGTTAAATTGAATGAATTGATGTTATAGATGGTACATTGGCATTTTTTCCATAATGAATATAGTCATTAATGATGATGCAAAATTTAATTTCAAGGTTATTGCTTGAAAAATAGTCCTGTAACAAAAAGTGGAGCCGAATTCACATGTGGTGATTAGAATGTCTCCTGATTTAAGAATTAAACCTTTTCACATTTGTACGGAATACAAACCATGATGAATGACTCCTTTGATTGATGGATTTAAATAGATTTAGTGCTTTAATGGTCTTTATACTTGTTTGATTTAATCAATATACCAGGTTGTTTAGCCACATGTGTTACTTTCATGATCAATGTGTCAAAAAGTGTGTTTGGAGTCAAAAGAGGAGCATTGCTAATGAGAAATGATGGGAGGCTGTCTCTAATTTTGAATTCAACAATTAATAACGATAAGCAATGAAATTGAAGATCCAGGACACCGTTGTTTGTTAAATTGAATGAATTCATGTTATAGATGGTCCATGGGCATTTTTTCCATAATGAATACAGTCATTAATGATGAAGCAAAACTTAATTTCAAGGTTATTGCATGAAAAATAGTTCTAGTAACAATAAAAGCAGCCAAACTTACATGAGGTGATTAGAATGTCTCCTGATTTAAGAATTAAACCATTTCACATTTGTACAGAATGCAAACCGTTATGAATGACTCATTTGATTGACGAATTGAAAAAGATTTAGAGTTTCAATGGTGTTTATACTTGTTTGATTTAATCAATATACTAGGTTGTTTAGCCACATGTGTTAATTTCATGATCAATGTGTCAAAAAGTGTTTTTGTAGTCAAAAGAGGAGCATTGCTAATGAGAAGTTATGCGAGGGATTGTCTAATTTTGAATTCAACAATTAATATCAATGCGATATGAAATTCAAGATCAAGGACTCCACTGTTTGTTAAATTGAATGAATTCATGTTATAGATGGTCCATGGGCACCTTTTTCATAATAAAATAATCATTAATGATGATGCAAAATTTAATTTCAAGGTTATTGCTTGAAACATCGTCCTGTAACAACAAGAGGAGCCGAATTCACATGTGGTGATTAGAATGTCTCTTGATTTAAGAATTAAGCCTGTTCACATTTGTACGGACTACAAACCATGATGAATGACTCCTTTGATTGACGGATTTAAATAGATTTAGAGTTTTAATGGTCTTTATACTTGTCTGATTTAATCAATATACCAAGTTGTTTAGCCACATGTGTTACTTTCATGATCAATGTGTCAAAAAGTGTGTTTGGAGTCAAAAGAGGAGCATTGCTAATGAGAAATGATGGGAGGCTGTCTCTAATTTTGAATTCAATAATTAATAACGATAAGCAATGAAATTGAAGATCCAAGAAACCGTTGTTTGTTAAATTGAATGAATTCATGTTATAGATGGTCCATGGGCATTTTTTCCATAATGAATATAGTCATTAATGATGAAGCAAAACTTAATTTCAAGGTTATTGCATGAAAAATAGTTCTAGTAACAATAAAAGGAGCCTAACTTACATGAGGCGATTAGAATGTCTCCTGATTTAAGAATTAAACCATTTCACATTTGTACAGAATGCAGACCATTATGAACGACTCCTTTGATTGACGGATTTAAATAGATTTAGAGTTTTAATGGTCTTTATACTTGTTTAATTTAATCAATATACTAGGTTGTTTAGCCATATGTGTTAATTTCATGATCAATGTGTCAAAAAGTGCTTTCGGAGTCAAAAGAGGAGCATTGCTAATGAGAAGTGATGTGAGGCATTCTCTAATTTTGAATTCGACAATTAATATCAATACGAAGATCAAGGACTCCACTGTTTGTTAAATTGAATGAATTCATGTTATAGGTGGTCCATGGGCACCTTTTTGATAATAAAATAATCATTAATGATGATGCAAAATTTAATTTCAAGGTTATTGCTTGAAATATAGTCCTGGTAACAACAAGAGGAGCCTAATTCACATGTGGTGATTAGAATGTCGAATGATTTATGAATTAAACCTGTTCACATTTGTACGGAAGACAAACCATGATGAATGACTCCTTTGATTGACAGATTTAAATAGATTTAGAGTTTTAATGGTCGTTATACTTGTTTGATTTAATCAATATACTAGGTTGTTTAGCTACATGTGTTAATTTCATGATCAATGTGTCAAAAGGTGTGTTTGGAGTCAAAAGAGGAGCATTGCTAAGGGGAAATGATGGGATGTTGTCTCTAATTTTGAATTCAACAATTAATATCAATAAGAAATGAAATTGAAGATCTAGGACACCGTTGTTTGTTAAATTGAATGAATTCATGTTATATACGGTCCATGGGCATTTTTTCCTCAATGAATATAGTCATTAAAGATGAAGCAAATTTTAATTTCAAGGTTATTGCATGAAAAATAATCCTAGTAACAATAAAAGGAGCCTAACTTACCTGAGCTGATTAGAATGTCTCGTGATTTAAGAATTAAAACATTACATATTTGTACAAAATGCAAATCATTATGAATGACTCCTTTGATTGACGGATTTAAATAGATTTAGAGTTTTAATGGTCTTTATACATGTTTGATTTAATCAATATACTAGGTTGTTTAGCCACATGTGTTAATTTCATGATCACAGTGTCAAAAAGTGTTTTTGGAGTCAAAAGAGGAGCATTGCTCATGAGAAGTGATGTGAGGCATTCTCTAATTTTGAATTCAACAATTAATATCAATACGAAGATCAAGGACTCCATTGTTTGTTAAATTGAATGAATTCATGTTATAAATGGTCCATGGGCACCTTTTTCATAATAAAATAATCATTAATGATGATGCAAAATTTAATTTCAAGGTTATTGCTGAAAAAATAGTCCTGGTAACAACAAGAGGAGCCTAATTCACATGTGGTGATTAGAATGTCTCCTGATTTAAGAATTAAACCCGTTCACATTTGTACGGAATACAAACCATGATGAATGACTCCTTTGATTGACGGATTTAAATAGATTTAGAGTTTTAATGGTCTTTATACTTGTTTGATTTAATCAATATACTAGGTTGTTTAGCTACATGTGTTAATTTCATGATCAATGTGTCAAAAGGTGTGTTTGGAGTCAAAAGAGGAGCATTGCTAAGGAGAAATGATGGGAGGCTGTCTCTAATTTTGAATTCAACAATTAATATCAATAAGAAATGAAATTGAAGATCCAGGACACTGTTGTTTGTTAAATTGAATGAATTCATGTTATAGACGGTCCATGGGCATTTTTTCCTCAATGAATATAGTCATTAAAGATGAAGCAAAATTTAATTTCAAGGTTATTGCATGAAAAATAGTCCTAGTAACAATAAAAGGAGCCTAACTTACGTGAGCTGATTAGAATGTCTCGTGATTTAAGAATTAAAACATTACATACTTGTACAGAATGCAAATCATTATGAAAGACTCCTTTGATTGATGGATTTAAATAGATTTAGAGTTTTAATGGTCTTTATACTTGTTTGATTTAATCAATATACTAGGTTGTTTAGCCACATGTGTTAATTTCATGATCAATGTGTCAAAAAGTGTGTTTGGAGTCAAAAGAGGAGCCTTGCAATTAAGAAATGCGGGGAGGTTGTTTCTAATTTTGAATTCAACAATTAATATCAATAAGAAATGAAATTGAAGATCCAAGACACAATTGTTTGTTAAATTGAATGAATTCATGTTATAGATGGTCCATGGGCATTTTTTCCATAATGAATATAGTCATTAAGGATGAAGCAAAACTTAATTTCAAGGTTATTGCATGAAAAATAGTCCTAGTAACAATAAAAGGAGCCTAACTTACATAAGGTGATTAGAATGTCTCTTGATTTAAGAATTCAACCGTTTCACATTTGTATAGAATGCAAACCATTATGAATGACTCCTTTGATTGACAGATTTAAATAGATTTAGAGTTTTAATGGTCTTTATACTTGTTTGATTTAATCAATATACTAGGTTGTTTTGCTACATGTGTTAATTACATGATCAATGTGTCAAAAGTTGTGTTTGGAGTCAAAAGAGGAGCAATGCTAAGGTGAAATGATGGGATGTTGTCTCTAATTTTGAATTCAACAATTAATTTCAATAAGAAATGAAATTGACGATCCAAGACACCGTTGTTTGTTAAATTGAATGAATTCATGTTATAGATGGTCCATGGGCATTTTTTTCATAATGAATGTAGTCATTAAGGATGAAGCAAAACTTAATTTCAAGGTTATTGCATGAAAAATAGCCCTAGTAACAATAAAAGGAGCCTAACTTACATGAGGTGATTAGAATGTCTCCTAATTTAAGAATTAAACCATTTCACATTTGTACAAAATGGAAACCATTATGAACGACTCCTTTGATTGACGGATTTAAATAGATTTAGAGTTTTAATGGTCTTTATACTTGTTTGATTTAATCAATATACTAGGTTGATTTGCCACATGTGTTAATTTCATGATCACAATGTCAAAAAGTGTTTTTGGAGTCAAAAGAGGAGCATTGCTAATTAGAAGTGATGTGAGACATTCTCTAATTTTGAATTCAACAATTAATATCAATACGAAGATCAAGGACTCCATTGTTTGTTAAATTGAATGAATTCATGTTATAAATGGTCCATGGGCACCTTTTTCATAATAAAATAATCATTAATGATGATGCAAAATTTAATTTCAAGGTTATTGCTGAAAAAATAGTCCTGGTAACAACAAGAGGAGCCTAATTCACATGTGGTGATTAGAATGTCTCCTGATTTAAGAATTAAACCCGTTCATATTTGTACGGAATACAAACCATGATGAATGACTCCTTTGATTGACAGATTTAAATAGATTTAGAGTTTTAATGGTCTTTATACTTGTTTGATTTAATGAATATACTAGGTTGTTTAGCCACATGTGTTAATTTCATGATCAATGTCTCAAAAAGTGTGTTTGGAGTCAAAAGAGGAGCATTGCTAATGAAAAATGATGGGAGGCTGTCTCTAATTTTGAATTCAACAATTAATAACGATAAGAAATGAAATTGAAGATCCAGGACACCATTGCTTGTGAAATTGAATGAATTCATGTTATAGACGGTCCATGGGCATTTTTTCCATAATGAATATAGTCATTACGGATGAAGCAAATTTTAATTTCAAGGTTATTGCATGAAAAATAGTCATAATAACAATAAAAGGAGCCTAATTTACGTGAGGTGATTAGAATGTCTAATGATTTAAGAATTAAAACATTACATATTTGTACAGAATGCAAATCATTATGAATGACTCCTTTGATTGACGACGAATTTAAATAGATTTAGAGTTTTAATGGTCTTTATACTTGTTTGATTTAATCAATATACTAGGTTGTTTAGCCACATGTGTTAATTTCATGATCAATGTGTCAAAATGTGTTTTTGGAGTCAAAAGAGGAGCATTGCTAATGAGAAGTTATGGGAGGGATTGTCTAATTTTGAATTCAACAATTAATATCAATGCGATATGAAATTCAAGATCAAGGACTCCACTGTTTGTTAAATTGAATGAATTCATGTTATAGATTGTCCATGTGCACCTTTTTCATAATAAAATAATCATTAATGATGATGCAAAATTTAATTTCAAGGTTATTGCTTGAAACATAGTCCTGTAACAACAAGAGGAGCCGAATTCACATGTGGTGATTAGAATGTCTCTTGATTTAAGAATTAAACCTGTTCACATTTGTACGAACTACAAACCATGATGAATGACACCTTTGATTGACGGATTTAAATAGATTTAGAGTTTTAATGGTCTTTATACTTGTCTGATTTAATCAATATACCAAGTTGTTTAGCCACATGTGTTACTTTCATGATCAATGTGTCAAAAAGTGTGTTTGGAGTCAAAAGAGGAGCATTGCTAATGAGAAATGATGGGAGGCTGTCTCTAATTTTGAATTCAACAATTAATAACGATAAGCAATGAAATTGAAGATCCAAGAAACCGTTGTTTGTTAAATTGAATGAATTCATGTTATAGATGGTCGATGGGCATTTTTTCCATAATGAATATAGTCATTAATGATGAAGCAAAATTTAATTTCAAGGTTATTGCATGAAAAATAGTTCTAGTAACAATAAAAGGAGCCTAACTTACATGAGGCGATTAGAATGTCTCCTGATTTAAGAATTAAACCATTTCACATTTGTACAGAATGCAGACCATTATGAACAACTCCTTTGATTGACGGATTTAAATAGATTTAGAGTTTTAATGGCCTTTATACTGGTTTAATTTAATCAATATACTAGGTTATTTAGCCATATGTGTTAATTTCATGATCAATGTGTCAAAAAGTACTTTTGGAGTCAAAAGAGGAGCATTGCTAATGAGAAGTGATGTGAGGCATTCTCTAATTTTCAATTCGACAATTAATATCAATACGAAGATCAAGGACTCCACTGTTTGTTAAATTGAATGAATTCATGTTATAGATGGTCCATGGGCACCTTTTTGATAATAAAATAATCATTAATGATGATGTAAAATTTAATTTCAAGGTTATTGCTTGAAATATAGTCCTGGTAACAACAAGAGGAGCCTAATTCACATGTGGTGATTAGAATGTCGAATGATTTAAGAATTAAAACTGTTCACATTTGTACGGAATACAAACCATGATGAATGACTCCTTTGATTGACGGATTTAAAAAGATTTAGAGTTTTCATGGTCCTTATACTTGTTTGATTTAATCAATATACTAGGTTGTTTAGCCACATGTGTTAATTTCATGATCAATGTGTCAAAAGGTGTGTTTGGAGTCAAAAGAGGAGCATTGCTAAGGAGAAATGATGGGATGTTGTCTCTAATTTTGAATTCAACAATTAATATCAATAAGAAATGAAATTGAAGATCCAGGACACCGTTGTTTGTTAAATTGAATGAATTCATGTTATAGACGGTCCATGGGCATTTTTTCCTCAATGAATATAGTCATTAAAGATGAAGCAAAATTTAATTTCAAGGTTATTGCATGAAAAATAGTCCTAGTAACAATAAAAGGAGCCTAACTTACGTGAGCTGGTTAGAATGTCTCGTGATTTAAGAATTGAAACATTACATACTTGTACAAAATGGAAATCATTATGAATGACTCCTTTGATTGACGGATTTAAATAGATTTAGAGTTTTAATGGTCTTTATACTTGTTTGATTTAATCAATATACTAGGTTGTTTAGCCACATGTGTTAATTTCATGATCAATGTGTCAAAAAGTGTGTTTGGAGTCAAAAGAGGAGCATTGCTAATGAGAAATGATGGGAGGCAGTCTCTTATTTTGAATTCAACAATTAATATCAATACGATATATGAAAATTCAAGATCAAGGACTGCATTTTTTGTTAAATTGAATGAATTCATGTTATAAATGGTCCATGGGCATTCTTTTCATAACAAAATAATCATTAATGATGAAACAAAATTTTATTTCAAGGTTATTGCATGAAAATAGTGCAGGTAACAATAAGAGGAGCCTAATTCACATGAGGTGGTTATAATGTCTCATGATTTAAGAATTAAACCATTTCACATTTGTACAGAATGCAAACCATTATGAACGACTCCTTTGATTGATGGATTTAAATAGATTTAGAGTTTTAATGGTCTTTATACTTGTTTGATTTAATCAATATACTAGGTTGTTTTGCCACATGTGTTAATTTCATGATCACAGTGTCAAAAAGTGTTTTTGGAGTCAAAAGAGGAGCATTGCTAATGAGAAGTGATGTGAGGCATTCTCTAATTTTGAGTTCAACAATTAATATCAATACGAAGATCAAGGACTCCATTGTTTGTTAAATTGAATGAATTCATGTTATAAATGGTCCATGGGCACCTTTTTCATAATAAAATAATCATTAATGATGACGCAAAATTTAATTTCAAGGTTATTGCTGAAAAAATAGTCCTGGTAACAACAAGAGGAGCCTAATTCACATGTGGTGATTAGAATGTCTCCTGATTTAAGAATTAAACCCGTTCACATTTGTACGGAATACAAACCATGATGAATGACTCCTTTGATTGACGGATTTAAATAGATTTAGAGTTTTAATGGTCTTTATACTTGTTTGATTTAATCAATATACTAGTTTCTTTAGCTACATGTGTTAATTTCATGATCAATGTGTCAAAAGGTGTGTTTCGAGTCAAAAGAGGAGCATTGCTAAGGAGAAATGATGGGAGGCTGTCTCTAATTTTGAATTCAACAATCAATATCAATAAGAAATGAAATTGAAGATCCAGGACACCGTTGTTTGTTAAATTGAATGAATTCATGTTATAGACGGTCCATGGGCATTTTTTCCTCAATGAATATAGTCATTAAAGATGAAGCAAAATTTAATTTCAAGGTTATTGCATGAAAAATAGTCCTAGTAACAATAAAAGGAGCCTAACTTACCTGAGCTGATTAGAATGTCTCGTGATTTAAGAATTAAAACATTACATATTTGTACAAAATGCAAATCATTATGAATGACTCCTTTGATTGACGGATTTAAATAGATTTAGAGTTTTAATGGTCTTTATACTTGTTTGATTTAATCAATATACTAGGTTGTTTAGCCACATGTGTTAATTTCATGATCAATGTGTCAAAAAGTGTGTTTGGAGTCAAAAGGGGAGCCTTGCAATTGAGAAATGCGGGGAGGCTGTTTCTAATTTTGAATTCAACAATTAATATCATTAAGAAATGAAATTGAAGATCCAGGACACCATTGTTTGTTAAATTGAATGAATTCATGTTATAGATGGTCCATGGGCATTTTTTCCATAATGAATATAGTCATTAAGGATGAAGCAAAACTTAATTTCAAGGTTATTACATGAAAAATAGTCCTAGTAACAATCAAAGGAGCCTAACTTACATAAGGTGATTAGAATGTCTCTTGATTTAAGAATTAAACCGTTTCACATTTGTACAGAATGCAAACCATTATGAATGACTCCTTTGATTGACGGATTTAAATAGATTTAGAGTTTTAAATGGTCTTTATACTTGTTTTGATTTAATCAATATACTAGGTTGTTTTGCTACATGTGTTAATTTCATGATCAATGTGTCAAAAGGTGTGTTTGGAGTCAAAAGAGGAGCAATGCTAAGGTGAAATGATGGGATGTTGTCTCTAATTTTGAATTCAACAATTAATATCAATAAGAAATGAAAATTGAAGATCCAAGACACCGTTGTTTGTTTAAATTGAATGAATTCATGTTATAGATGGTCCATGGGCATTTTTTCCATAATGAATGTAGTCATTAAGGATGAAGCAAAACTTAATTTCAAGGTTATTGCATGAAAAATAGCCCTAGTAACAATAAAAGGAGCCTAACTTACATGAGGTGATTAGAATGTCTCCTGATTTAAGAATTAAACCATTTCACATTTGTACAGAATGGAAACCATTATGAACGACTCCTTTGATTGACGGATTTAAATAGATTTAGAGTTTTAATGGTCTTTATACTTGTTTGATTTAATCAATATACTAGGTTGTTTTGCCAAATGTGTTAATTTCATGATCACAGTGTGTCAAAAAAGTGTTTTTGGGAGTCAAAAGAGGAGCATTGCTAATGAGAAGTGATGTGAGACATTCTCTAATTTTGAATTCAACAATTAATATCAATACGAAGATCAAGGACTCCATTGATTGTTAAATTGAATGAATTCATGTTATAGATGGTCCATGGGCACCTTTTTCATAATAAAATAATCATTAATGATGATGCAAAATTTAATTTCAAGGTTATTGCTGAAAAAATAGTCCTGGTAACAACAAGAGGAGCCTAATTCACATGTAGTGATTAGAATGTCTCCTGATTTAAGAATTAAACCCGTTCACATTTGTACGGAATACAAACCATGATGAATGACTCCTTTGATTGACAGATTTAAAATAGATTTAGCGTTTTAATGGTCTTTATACTTGTTTGATTTAATAAATATACTAGGTTGTTTAGCCACATGTGTTAATTTCATGATCAATGTGTCAAAAGTGTGTTTGGAGTCAAAAGAGGAGCATTGCTAATGAGAAATGATGGGAGGCTGGTCTCTAAATTTGAATTCAACAATTAATAACGATAAGAAATGAAATTGAAGATCCAGGACACCATTGTTTGTTAAATTGAATGAATTCATGTTATAGACGGTCCATGGGCATTTTTTCCATAATGAATATAGTCATTACGGATGAAGCAAATTTTAATTTCAAGGTTATTGCATGAAAAGTAGTCATAGTAACAATAAAAGGAGCCTAATTTACGTGAGGTGATTAGAATGTCTCGTGATTTAAGAATTAAAACATTACATGTTTGTACAGAATGCAAATCATTATGAATGACTCCTTTGATTGATGACGAATTGAAATAGATTTATAGTTTTAATGGTCTTTATACTTGTTTGATTTAATCAATATACTAGGTTGTTTAGCCACATGTGTTAATTTCATGATCAATGTGTCAAAAAGTGTGTTTGGAGTCAAAAGAGGAGCATTGCTAATGAGAAATGATGGGAGGCTGTCTCTAATTTTGAATTCAACAATTAATAACGATAAGCAATGAAATTGAAGATCCAGGACACCGTTGTTTGTTAAATTGAATGAATTCATGTTATAGATGGTCCATTGGCATTTTTTCCACAATGAATATAGTCATTAATGATGAAGCAAAACTTAATTTCAAGGTTATTGCATGAAAAATAGTTCTAGTAACAATAAAAGGAGCCTAACTTACATGAGGCGATTAGAATGTCTCCTGATTTAAGAATTAAACCATTTCACATTTGTACAGAATGCAGACCATTATGAACGACTCCTTTGATTGACGGATTTAAATAGATTTAGAGTTTTAATAGTCTTTATACTTGTTTAATTTAATCAATATACTAGGTTGTTTAGCCATATGTGTTAATTTCATGATCAATGTGTCAAAAAGTGCTTTTGGAGTCAAAAGAGGAGCATTGCTAATGAGAAGTGATGTGAGGCATTCTCTAATTTTGAATTCGACAATTAATATCAATACGAAGATCAAGGACTCCACTGTTTGTTAAATTGAATGAATTCATGTTATAGATGGTCCATGGGCACCTTTTTGATAATAAAAAAATCATTAATGATGATGCAAAATTTAATTTCAAGGTTATTGCTTGAAATATAGTCCTGGTAACAACAAGAGGAGCCTAATTCACATGTGGTGATTAGAATGTCGAATGATTCAAGAATTAAACCTGTTCACATTTGTACGGAATACAAACCATGATGAATGACTCCTTTGATTGACGGATTTAAATAAATTTAGAGTTTTAATGGTCTTTATACTTGTTTGATTTAATCAATATACTAGGTTGTTTAGCTACATGTGTTAATTTCATGATCAATGTGTCAAAAGGTGTGTTTCGAGTCAAAAGAGGAGCATTGCTAAGGAGAAATGATGGGATGTTGTCTCTAATTTTGAATTCAACAATTAATATCAATAAGAAATGAAATTGAAGATCCAGGACACCGTTGTTTGTTAAATTGAATGAATTCATGTTATAGACGGTCCATGGGCATTTTTTCCTCAATGAATATAGTCATTAAAGATGAAGCAAAATTTAATTTCAAGGTTATTGCATGAAAAATAGTCCTAGTAACAATAAAAGGAGCCTAACTTACCTGAGCTGATTAGAATGTCTCGTGATTTAAGAATTAAAACATTACATATTTGTACAAAATGCAAATCATTATGAATGACTCCTTTGATTGACGGATTTAAATAGATTTAGAGTTTTAATGGTCTTTATACTTGTTTGATTTAATCAATATACTAGGTTGTTTAGCCACATGTGTTAATTTCATGATCAATGTGTCAAAAAGTGTGTTTGGAGTCAAAAGGGGAGCCTTGCAATTGAGAAATGCGGGGAGGCTGTTTCTAATTTTGAATTCAACAATTAATATCATTAAGAAATGAAATTGAAGATCCAGGACACCATTGTTTGTTAAATTGAATGAATTCATGTTATAGATGGTCCATGGGCATTTTTTCCATAATGAATATAGTCATTAAGGATGAAGCAAAACTTAATTTCAAGGTTATTACATGAAAAAATAGTCCTAGTAACAATCAAAGGAGCCTAACTTACATAAGGTGATTAGAATGTCTCTTGATTTAAGAATTAAACCGTTTCACATTTGTACAGAATGCAAACCATTATGAATGACTCCTTTGATTGACGGATTTAAATAGATTTAGAGTTTTAATGGTCTTTATACTTGTTTGATTTAATCAATATACTAGGTTGTTTTTTTGCTACATGTGTTAATTTCATGATCAATGTGTCAAAAGGTGTGTTTGGAGTCAAAAGAGGAGCAATGCTAAGGTGAAATGATGGGATGTTGTCTCTAATTTTGAATTCAACAATTAATATCAATAAGAAATGAAATTGAAGATCCAAGACACCATTGTTTGTTAAATTGAATGAATTCATGTTATAGATGGTCCATGGGCATTTTTTCCATAATGAATGTAGTCATTAAGGATGAAGCAAAACTTAATTTCAAGGTTATTGCATGAAAAATAGCCCTAGTAACAATAAAAGGAGCCTAACTTACATGAGGTGATTAGAATGTCTCCTGATTTAAGAATTAAACCATTTCACATTTGTACAGAATGGAAACCATTATGAACGACTCCTTTGATTGACGGATTTAAATAGATTTAGAGTTTTAATGGTCTTTATACTTGTTTGATTTAATCAATATACTAGGTTGTTTTGCCAAATGTGTTAATTTCATGATCACAGTGTCAAAAAGTGTTTTTGGAGTCAAAAGAGGAGCATTGCTAATGAGAAGTGATGTGAGACATTCTCTAATTTTGAATTCAACAATTAATATCAATACGAAGATCAAGGACTCCATTGATTGTTAAATTGAATGAATTCATGTTATAGATGGTCCATGGGCACCTTTTTCATAATAAAATAATCATTAATGATGATGCAAAATTTAATTTCAAGGTTATTGCTGAAAAAATAGTCCTGGTAACAACAAGAGGAGCCTAATTCACATGTAGTGATTAGAATGTCTCCTGATTTAAGAATTAAACCCGTTCACATTTGTACGGAATACAAACCATGATGAATGACTCCTTTGATTGACAGATTTAAATAGATTTAGCGTTTTAATGGTCTTTATACTTGTTTGATTTAATAAATATACTAGGTTGTTTAGCCACATGTGTTAATTTCATGATCAATGTGTCAAAAAGTGTGTTTGGAGTCAAAAGAGGAGCATTGCTAATGAGAAATGATGGGAGGCTGTCTCTAATTTTGAATTCAACAATTAATAACGATAAGAAATGAAATTGAAGATCCAGGACACCATTGTTTGTTAAATTGAATGAATTCATGTTATAGACGGTCCATGGGCATTTTTTCCATAATGAATATAGTCATTACGGATGAAGCAAATTTTAATTTCAAGGTTATTGCATGAAAAGTAGTCATAGTAACAATAAAAGGAGCCTAATTTACGTGAGGTGATTAGAATGTCTCGTGATTTAAGAATTAAAACATTACATGTTTGTACAGAATGCAAATCATTATGAATGACTCCTTTGATTGATGACGAATTGAAATAGATTTATAGTTTTAATGGTCTTTATACTTGTTTGATTTAATCAATATACTAGGTTTGTTTAGCCACATGTGTTAATTTCATGATCAATGTGTCAAAAAGTGTGTTTGGAGTCAAAAGAGGAGCATTGCTAATGAGAAATGATGGGAGGCTGTCTCTAATTTTGAATTCAACAATTAATAACGATAAGCAATGAAATTGAAGATCCAGGACACCGTTGTTTGTTAAATTGAATGAATTCATGTTATAGATGGTCCATTGGCATTTTTTCCACAATGAATATAGTCATTAATGATGAAGCAAAACTTAATTTCAAGGTTATTGCATGAAAAATAGTTCTAGTAACAATAAAAGGAGCCTAACTTACATGAGGCGATTAGAATGTCTCCTGATTTAAGAATTAAACCATTTCACATTTGTACAGAATGCAGACCATTATGAACGACTCCTTTGATTGACGGATTTAAATAGATTTAGAGTTTTAATAGTCTTTATACTTGTTTAATTTAATCAATATACTAGGTTGTTTAGCCATATGTGTTAATTTCATGATCAATGTGTCAAAAAGTGCTTTTGGAGTCAAAAGAGGAGCATTGCTAATGAGAAGTGATGTGAGGCATTCTCTAATTTTGAATTCGACAATTAATATCAATACGAAGATCAAGGACTCCACTGTTTGTTAAATTGAATGAATTCATGTTATAGATGGTCCATGGGCACCTTTTTGATAATAAAAAAAAAAATCATTAATGATGATGCAAAATTTAATTTCAAGGTTATTGCTTGAAATATAGTCCTGGTAACAACAAGAGGAGCCTAATTCACATGTGGTGATTAGAATGTCGAATGATTCAAGAATTAAACCTGTTCACACATTTGTACGGAATACAAACCATGATGAATGACTCCTTTGATTGACGGATTTAAATAAATTTAGAGTTTTAATGGTCTTTATACTTGTTTGATTTAATCAATATACTAGGTTGTTTAGCTACATGTGTTAATTTCATGATCAATGTGTCAAAAGGTGTGTTTCGAGTCAAAAGAGGAGCATTGCTAAGGAGAAATGATGGGATGTTGTCTCTAATTTTGAATTCAAACAATTAATATCAATAAGAAATGAAATTGAAGATCCAGGACACCGTTGTTTGTTAAATTGAATGAATTCATGTTATAGACGGTCCATGGGCATTTTTTCCTCAATGAATATAGTCATTAAAGATGAAGCAAAATTTAATTTCAAGGTTATTGCATGAAAAATAGTCCTAGTAACAATAAAAGGAGCCTAACTTACCTGAGCTGATTAGAATGTCTCGTGATTTAAGAATTAAAACATTACATATTTGTACAAAATGCAAATCATTATGAATGACTCCTTTGATTGACGGATTTAAATAGATTTAGAGTTTTAATGGTCTTTATACTTGTTTGATTTAATCAATATACTAGGTTGTTTAGCCACATGTGTTAATTTCATGATCAATGTGTCAAAAAGTGTGTTTGGAGTCAAAAGGGGAGCCTTGCAATTGAGAAATGCGGGGAGGCTGTTTCTAATTTTGAATTCAACAATTAATATCATTAAGAAATGAAATTGAAGATCCAGGACACCATTGTTTGTTAAATTGAATGAATTCATGTTATAGATGGTCCATGGGCATTTTTTCCATAATGAATATAGTCATTAAGGATGAAGCAAAACTTAATTTCAAGGTTATTACATGAAAAATAGTCCTAGTAACAATCAAAGGAGCCTAACTTACATAAGGTGATTAGAATGTCTCTTGATTTAAGAATTAAACCGTTTCACATTTGTACAGAATGCAAACCATTATGAATGACTCCTTTGATTGACGGATTTAAATAGATTTAGAGTTTTAATGGTCTTTATACTTGTTTGATTTAATCAATATACTAGGTTGTTTTGCTACATGTGTTAATTTCATGATCAATGTGTCAAAAGGTGTGTTTGGAGTCAAAAGAGGAGCAATGCTAAGGTGAAATGATGGGATGTTGTCTCTAATTTTGAATTCAACAATTAATATCAATAAGAAATGAAATTGAAGATCCAAGACACCATTGTTTGTTAAATTGAATGAATTCATGTTATAGATGGTCCATGGGCATTTTTTCCATAATGAATGTAGTCATTAAGGATGAAGCAAAACTTAATTTCAAGGTTATTGCATGAAAAATAGCCCTAGTAACAATAAAAGGAGCCTAACTTACATGAGGTGATTAGAATGTCTCCTGATTTAAGAATTAAACCATTTCACATTTGTACAGAATGGAAACCATTATGAACGACTCCTTTGATTGACGGATTTAAATAGATTTAGAGTTTTAATGGTCTTTATACTTGTTTTGATTTAATCAATATACTAGGTTGTTTTGCCAAAATGTGTTAATTTCATGATCACAGTGTCAAAAAGTGTTTTTGTGGAGTCAAAAGAGGAGCATTGCTAATGAGAAGTGATGTGAGACATTCTCTAATTTTGAATTCAACAATTAATATCAATACGAAGATCAAGGACTCCATTGATTGTTAAATTGAATGAATTCATGTTATAGATGGTCCATGGGCACCTTTTTTTCATAATAAAATAATCATTAATGATGATGCAAAATTTAATTTCAAGGTTATTGCTGAAAAAATAGTCCTGGTAACAACAAGAGGAGCCTAATTCACATGTAGTGATTAGAATGTCTCCTGATTTAAGAATTAAAACCCGTTCACATTTGTACGGAATACAAACCATGATGAATGACTCCTTTGATTGACAGATTTAAATAGATTTAGCGTTTTTAATGGTCTTTATACTTGTTTGATTTTAATAAATATACTAGGGGTTGTTTAGCCACATGTGTTAATTTCATGATCAATGTGTCAAAAAGTGTGTTTGGAGTCAAAAGAGGAGCATTGCTAATGAGAAAATGATGGGAGGCTGTCTCTAATTTTGAATTCAACAATTAATAACGATAAGAAATGAAATTGAAGATCCAGGACACCATTGTTTGTTAAATTGAATGAATTCATGTTATAGACGGTCCATGGGCATTTTTTCCATAATGAATATAGTCATTACGGATGAAGCAAATTTTAATTTCAAGGTTATTGCATGAAAAGTAGTCATAGTAACAATAAAAGGAGCCTAATTTACGTGAGGTGATTAGAATGTCTCGTGATTTAAGAATTAAAACATTACATGTTTGTACAGAATGCAAATCATTATGAATGACTCCTTTGATTGATGACGAATTGAAATAGATTTATAGTTTTAATGGTCTTTATACTTGTTTGATTTAATCAATATACTAGGTTGTTTAGCCACATGTGTTAATTTCATGATCAATGTGTCAAAAAGTGTGTTTTGGAGTCAAAAGAGGAGCATTGCTAATGAGAAATGATGGGAGGCTGTCTCTAATTTTGAATTCAACAATTAATAACGATAAGCAATGAAATTGAAGATCCAGGACACCGTTGTTTGTTAAATTGAATGAATTCATGTTATAGATGGTCCATTGGCATTTTTTCCACAATGAATATAGTCATTAATGATGAAGCAAAACTTAATTTCAAGGTTATTGCATGAAAAATAGTTCTAGTAACAATAAAAGGAGCCTAACTTACATGAGGCGATTAGAATGTCTCCTGATTTAAGAATTAAACCATTTCACATTTGTACAGAATGCAGACCATTATGAACGACTCCTTTGATTGACGGATTTAAATAGATTTAGAGTTTTAATAGTCTTTATACTTGTTTAATTTAATCAATATACTAGGTTGTTTAGCCATATGTGTTAATTTCATGATCAATGTGTCAAAAAGTGCTTTTGGAGTCAAAAGAGGAGCATTGCTAATGAGAAGTGATGTGAGGCATTCTCTAATTTTGAATTCAACAATTAATATCATTACGAAAATCAAGGACTCCACTATTTGTTAAATTGAATGAATTCATGTTATAGATGGTCCATCGGCACCTTTGTCATAATAAAATAATCATTAATGATGATGCAAAATTTAATTTCAAGGTTATTACTTGAAAAATAGTCCTGGTAACAACAAGAAGAGCCTGATTCACATGTGGTGATTAGAATGTCTCCTGATTTAAGAATTAAACCTGTTCACATTTGTACGGAATACAAACCATGATGAATGACTCCTTTGATTGACGAATTTAAATAGATTTAGAGTTTTAATGGTCTTTATACTTGTTTGAGTTAATCAATATACTAGGTTGTTTAGCCACATTTGTTAATTTCATGATCAATGTGTCAAAAAGTGTGTTTGGAGTCAAAAGAGGAGCATTACTAATGAGAAATGATATGAGGCTGTCTCTAATTTTGAATTCAACAATTAATAACGATAAGAAATGAAATTGAAGATCCAGGACACGATTGTTTGTTAAATTGAATGAATTCATGTTATAGATGGTCCATGGGCATTTTTTCCATAATGAATAAAGTCATTAAGGATGAAGCAAATTTTAATTTCAAGGTTATTGCATGAAAAATATTCCTAATAACAATAAAAGGAGCCTAATTTACATGAAGTGATTAGAATGTCTCGTGATTTAAGAATTAAACCATTTCACATTTGTACAGAATGCAAATCATTATGAATGACTCCTTTGATTGATGGATTTGAATAGAATTAGAGTTTTAATGGTCTTTATACTTGTTTGATTTGATCAATATACTAGGTTGTTTAGCCACATGTGTTAATTTCATGATCAATGTGTCAAAAAGTGTCTTTGGAGTCAAAAGAGGAGCATTGCTAATGAGAAATGATGGGAGGCGGTCTATAATTTTGAATTCTACAAATAATATCGATAAGAAATGAGATTGAAGATCAAGGACTGCATTTATTAAATTGATTGAATTCGTGTTATAGATGGTCCATGGGGGCTTTTTTTTTCCATAATGAATATAGTCATTAAGGATGAAGCAAATTTTAATTTCAAGGTTATTGCATGAAAAATATTCCTAATAACAATAAAAGGAGCCTAATTTACATGAGGTGATTAGAATCTCTCGTCATTTAAGAATTAAACCATTTCACATTTGTACAGAATGCAAATCATTCTGAATGACTCCTTTGATTGGCGGATTTAAATAGATTTAGAGTTTTAATGGTCTTTATACTTGTTTGATTTGATCAATATACTAGGTTGTTTAGCCACATGTGTTAATTTCATGATCAATGTGTCAAAAAGGTGTGTTTGGAGTCAAAAGAGGAGCATTGCTAATGAGAAATGATGGGAGGCAGTCTATAATTTTGAATTCTACAATTAATATCGATAAGAAATGAGATTGAAGATCAAGGACTGCATTTATTAAATTGATTGAATTCGTGTTATAGATGGTCCATGGGCTTTTTTTCCATAATGAATATAGTCATTAAGGATGAAGCAAATTTTAATTTCAAGGTTATTGAATGAAAAATATTCCTAATAACAATAAAAGGAGCCTAATTTACATGAGGTGATTAGAATGTCTCGTCATTAAAGAATTAAACCATTTCACATTTGTACAGAATGCAAATCATTATGAATGACTCCTTTGATTGACGGATTTAAATAGATTTAGAGATTTAATGGTCTTTATACTTGTTTGATTTGATCAATATACTAGGTTGTTTAGCCACATGTGTTAATTTCATGATCAATGTGTCAAAAAGGTGTGTTTGGAGTCAAAAGAGGAGCATTGCTAATGAGAAATGATGGGAGGCAGTCTATAATTTTGAATTCAATAATTAATAACGATAAGCAATGAAATTGAAGATCCAAGACACCGTTGTTTGTTAAATTGAATGAATTGATGTTATAGATGGTCCATGAGCATTTTTTTCATAATGAATATAGTCATTAAGGATGATGCAAAATTTAATTTCAAGGTTATTGCTTGAAAAATAGTCCTGTAACAACTAGAGGAGCCGAATTCACATGTGGTGATTAGAATGTCTCCTCATTTAAGAATTAAACCTGTTCACATTTGTACGGAATACAAACCATGATGAATGACTCCTTTGATTGACGGATTTAAATAGATTTAGAGTTTTAATGGTCTTTCTACTTGTTTGATTTAATCAATATACCAGGTTGTTTAGCCACATGTGTTACTTTCATGATCACTGTGTCAAAAACTGTGTTTGGAGTCAAAAGAGGAGCATTGCTAATGAGAAATGATGGGAGGTTGTCTCTAATTTTGAATTCAACAATTAATAACGATATGCAATGAAATTGAAGATCCAGGACACCGTTGTTTGTTAAATTGTATGAATTCATGTTATAGATGGTCCATGGGAATTTTTTCCATAATGAATATAGTCATTAATGATGAAGCAAAACTTAATTTCAAGGTTATTGCATGAAAAATAGTCTTAGTAACAATAAAAGGAGCCTAACATACATGAGGTGATTAGAATGTCTCATGATTTACAAATTAAAACATTTCACATTTGTACAGAATGCAAACCATTATGAACGACTCCTTTGATTGACCGATCTAAAAAGATTTAGAGTTTCAATGGTCTTTATACTTGTTCGATTTAATCAATATACTAGGTTGTTTAGCCACATGTGTTAATTTCATGATCAATGTGTCAAAAAGTGTCTTTGGAGTCAAAAGAGGAGCATTGCTAATGAGAAATGATGGGAGGCGGTCTATAATTTTGAATTCTACAATTAATATCGATAAGAAATGAGATTGAAGATCAAGGACTGCATTTATTAAATTGATTGAATTCGTGTTATAGATGGTCCATGGGCTTTTTTTCCATAATGAATATAGTCATTAAGGATGAAGCAAATTTTAATTTCAAGGTTATTGCATGAAAAATATTCCTAATAACAATAAAAGGAGCCTAATTTACATGAGGTGATTAGAATGTCTCGTCATTTAAGAATTAAACCATTTCACATTTGTACAGAATGCAAATCATTATGAATGACTCCTTTGATTGACGGATTTAAATAGATTTAGAGCTTTAATGGTCTTTATACTTGTTTGATTTGATCAATATATTAGGTTGTTTAGCCACATGTGTTAATTTCATGATCAATGTGTCAAAAAGGTGTGTTTGGAGTCAAAAGAGGAGCATTGCTAATGAGAAATGATGGGAGGCAGTCTATAATTTTGAATTCTACAATTAATATCGATAAGAAATGAAATTGAAGATCAAGGACAGCATTGTTTGTTAAATTGAATGAATTCATGTTATAGATGGTCCATGGGCATTCTTTTCATAACAAAATAATCAATAATGATGAAGGAAAATTTTATTTCAAGGTTATTGCATGAAAATAGTCCAGGTAACAATAGGAGGAGCCTAATTCACATGAGGTGGTTATAATGTCTCATGATTTAAGAATTAAACCTGTCCACATTTGTACGGAATACAAACCATGATGAGTGACTCCTTTGATTGACGGATTTAAATAGATTTAGTGTTTTAATGGTCTTTATACTTGTTTGATTTAATCAATATACTAGGTTGTTTAGCTACATGTGTTAATTTCATGATCAATGTGTCAAAAGGTGTGTTTGGAATCAAAAGAGGAGCATTGCTAATGAGAAATGATGGGATGTCGTCTCTAATTTTGAATTCAACAATTAATATCAATAAGAAATGAAATTGAAGATCTAGGACACCGTTGTTTGTTAAATTGAATGAATTCATGTTATAGATGGTCCATGGGCATTTTTTCCATAATGAATATAGTCATTAATGATGAAGCAAAACTTAATTTCAAGGTTATTGCATGAAAAATAGTCCTAGTAACAATAAAAGGAGCCTAACTTACATGAGGTGATTAGAATGTCTCGTGATTTAAGAACTAAACCATTTCACATTTGTACAGAATGCAAACCATTATGAACGACTCCTTTGATTGACGGATTTAAAAAGATTTAGTGTTTCAATGGTCTTTATACTTGTTCGATTTAATCAATATACTAGGTTGTTTAGCCACATGAGTTAATTTCATGATCAATGTGTCAAAAAGTGTTTTTGGAGTCAAAAGAGGAGCATTGCTAATGAGAAGTGATGTGAGGCATTCTCTAATTTTGAATTCAACAATTAATAACGATAAGCAATGAAATTGAAGATCCAGGACACCGTTGTTTGTTAAATTGAATGAATTGATGTTATAGATGGTCCATGAGCATTTTTTCCATAATGAATATAGTCATTAATGATGATGCAAAATTTAATTTCAAGGTTATTGCTTGAAAAATAGTCCTGTAACAACAAGAGGAGCCGAATTCACATGTGGTGATTAGAATGTCTCCTCATTTAAGAATTAAACTTGTTCACATTTGTATGGAATACAAACCATGAAGAATGACTCCATTGATTGACGGATTTAAATAGATTTAGAGTTTTAATGGTCTTTATACTTGTTTGATTTAATCAATATACCAGGTTGTTTAGCCACATGTGTTACTTTCATGATCACTGTGTCAAAAACTGTGTTTGGAGTCAAAAGAGGAGCATTGCTAATGAGAAATGATGGGAGGCTGTCTCTAATTTTGAATTCAACAATTAATAACGATATGCAATGAAATTGAAGATCCAGGACACCGTTGTTTCTTAAATTGTATGAATTCATGTTATAGATGGTCCATGGGAATTTTTTCCATAATGAATATAGTCATTAATGATGAAGAAAAACTTAATTTCAAGGTTATTGCATGAAAAATAGTCTTAGTAACAATAAAAGGAGCCTAACATACATGAGGTGATTAGAATGTCTCATGATTTACAAATTAAACCATTTCACATTTGTACAGAATGCAAACCATTATGAACGACTCCTTTGATTGACCGATTTAAAAAGATTTAGAGTTTCAATGGTCTTTATACTTGTTCGATTTAATCAATAGACTAGGTTGTTTAGCGACATGTGTTAATTTCATGATCAATGTGTCAAAAAGTGTTTTTGGAGTCAAAAGAGGAGCATTGCTAATGAGAAGTTATGTGAGGCATTCTCTAATTTTGAATTCAACAATTAATATCAATGCGATATGAAATTCAAGATCAAGGACTCCACTGTTTGTTAAATTGAATGAATTCATGTTATAGATGGTCCATGGGCACCTTTTTCATAATAAAATCATCATTAATGATGATGCAAAATTTAATTTAAAGGTTATTGCTTGAAAAATAGTCCTGTAACAACAAGAGGAGCTGAATTCACATGTGGTGATTAGAATGTCTCCTGATTTAAGAATTAAACCTGTTCACATTTGTACGGAATACAAACCATGATGAATGACTCCTTTGATTGACGGATTTAAATAGATTTATTGTTTTAATGGTCTTTCTACTTGTTTGATTAAATCAATATACCAGGTTGTTTAGCCACATGTGTTACTTTCATGATCAATGTGTGAAAAAGTGTGTTTGGAGTCAAAAGAGGAGCATTGCTAATGATAAATGATGGGAGGCTGTCTCTAATTTTGAATTCAACAATTAATAACGATAAGCAATGAAATTGAAGATCCAGGACACCGTTGTTTGTTAAATTGAATGAATTCATGTTATAGATGGTCCATGGGCATTTTTTCCATAATGAATATAGTCATTAATGATGAAGCAAAACTTAATTTCAAGGTTACTGCATGAAAAATAGTTCTAGTAACAAAAAAAGGAGCCTAACATACATGAGGTGATTAGAATGCCTCCTGATTTAAGAATTAAACCATTTCACATTTCTACAGAATGCAAACCATTATGAATGACTCCTTTGATTGACGAATTTAAAAAGATTTAGAGTTTCAATGGTCTTTATACTTGTTTGATTTAATCAATATACTAGGTTGTTTAGCCACATGTGTTAATTTCATGATCAATGTGTTGAAAAGTGTTTTTGGAGTCAAAAGAGGAGCATTGCTACTGAGAAGTTATGTGAGGGATTCTCTAATTTTGAATCCAACAATTAATATCAATGCGATATGAAATTCAAGATCAAGGTCTCCACTGTTTGTTAAATTGAATGAATTCATGTTATAGATGGTCCATAAGCACCTTTTTCATAATAAAATAATCATTAATGATGATGCAAAATTTAATTTCAAGGTTATTGCTTGAAAAATAGTCCTGTAACAACAAGAGGAGCCGAATTCACATGTGGTGATTAGAATGTCTCCTGATTTAAGAAATAAACCTGTTCACATTTGTACGGAATACAATCCATGATGAATGACTCATTTGATTGACGGATTTAAATAGATTTAGAGTTTTAATGGTCTTTATACTTGTTTGATTTAATAACTATGCTAGGTTGTTTAGCCACATGTGTTAATTTCATGATCAATGTGTCAAAAAGTGTGTTTGGTGTCAAAAGAGGAGCATTGCTAATGAGAAATGATGGGAGGCTGTCTCTAATTTTGAATTCAACAATTAATAATGATAAGAAATGAAATTGAAGATCCAGGACACCATTGTTTGTTAAATTGAATGAATTCATGTTATAGACGGTCCATGGGCATTTTTTCCATAATGAATATAGTCATTACGGATGAAGCAAATTTTAATTTCAAGGTTATTGCATGAAAAATATTCCTAGTAACAATAAAAGGAGCCTTATTTACATGAGGCGATTAGAATGTCTCGTGACTTAAGAATTAAACCATTTCACATTTGTACGGAATGCAAATCATTATGAATGACTCCTTTGATTGACGGATTTAAATAGATTTAGAGTTTTAATGGTCTTTATACTTGTTTGATTTAATCAATATACTAGGTTGTTTAGCCACATGTGTTAATTTCATGATCAATGTGTCAAAAAGTGTGTTTGGAGTCAAAAGAGGAGCACTACTAATGAGAAATGATGGGAGGCTGTCTCTAATTTTGAATTCAACAATTAATAACGATAAGAAATGAATTTGAAGATCCAGGACAGCATTGTTTGTTAAATTGAATGAATTCATATTATAGATGGTCCATGGGCATTTTTTCCATAATGAATATAGTCATTAAGGATGAAGCAAAACTTAATTTCAAGGTTATTGCATGAAAAATAGTCCTTGTAACAATAAAAGGAGCCTAACTTACATGAGGTGATTAGAATGTGTCCTGATTTAAGAATTAAACCGTTTCACATTTGTATAGAATGCAAACCATTATGAATGACTCCTTTGATTGGCGGATTTAAATAGATTTAGAGTTTTAATGGTCTTGATGCCTGTTTGATTTAATCAATATACTAGGTTCTTTAGCCACATGTTTTAATTTCATGATCAATGTGTCAAAAAGTGTTTTTGGAGTCAAAAGAGGAGCATTGCTAATGAGAAGTGATGTGAGGCATTCTCTAATTTTGAATTTAACAATTAATATCAATACGATATGAAATTCAAGATCAAGGACTCCACTGTTTGTTAAATTGAATGAATTCAAGTTATAGATGGTCCATGGGCATTCTTTTCATAGCAAAATAATCATTAATGATGAAGCAAAATTTTATTTCAAGGTTATTGCATGAAAATAGTCCAGGTAACAATAAGAGGAGCCTAATTCACATGAGGTGGTTATAATGTCTCATGATTTAAGAATTAAACCTGTTCACATTTGTACAGAATACAAACCATGATGAATGACTCCTTTGATTGACGGATGTAAACAGATTTAGAGTTTTAATGGTCTTTATGCTTGTTTGATTTAATCAATATAGTAGGTTGTTTAGCTATATGTGTTAATTTCATGATCTATGTGTCAAAAGGTGTGTTTGGAGTCAAAAGAGGAGCATTGCTAATTAGAAATGATGGGATGTTGTCTCTAATTTTGAATTCAACAATTTATATCAATAAGAAATGAAATTGAAGATCCAGGACACCATTGTTTGTTAAATTGAATGAATTCATGTTATAGATGGTCCATGGGCATTTTTTCCATAATGAATATAGTCATTAATGATGAAGCAAAACTTAATTTCAAGGTTATTGCATTAAAAATAGTCCTAGTAACAATAAAAGGAGCCTAAGTTACATAAGGTGATTAGAATGTCTCTTGATTTAAGAATTAAACCGTTTCACATTTGTACATAATGCAAACCATTATGAATGACTCCTTTGATTGACAGATTTAAATAGATTTAGAGTTTTAATGGTCTTTATACTTGTTTGATTTAATCAATATACTAGGTTCTTTAGCCACATGTGTTAATTTCATGATCAATGTTTCAAAAACTGTTTTTGGAGTCAAAAGAGGAGCATTGCTAATGAGAAGTGATGTGAGGCATTCTCTAATTTTGAATTTAACAATTAATATATTTACGAAGATCAAGGACTCCACTGTTTGTTAAATTGAATGAATTCATGTTATAGATGGTCCATAGGCACCTTTTTCATAATAAAATAATCATTAATGATGATGCAAAATTTAATTTCAAGGTTATTGCATGAAAAATAGTCCTGGAAACAACAAGAGGAGCCTAATTCATATGTGGTCATTAGAATGTCTCGTGATTTAAGAATTAAAACATTTCATATTTGTACAAAAAGCAAATCATTATGAATGACTCCTTTGATTGACGGATTTAAATAGATTTAGAGTTTTAATGGTCTTTATACTTGTTTGATTTAATCAATATACTAGGTTGTTTAGCAACATGTGTTAATTTCATGATCAATGTGTCAAAAAGTGTGTTTGGAGTCAAAAGAGGTGCATTGCTAATGAGAAATGATGGGAGGCTGTCTCTAATTTTGAATTCAACAATTAATATCAATAAGAAATGAAATTGAAGATCCAGGACACTATTGTTTGTTAAATTGAATGAATTCATGTCATAGATGGTCCATGGGCATGTTTTCCATAATGAATATAGTCATTAAGGATGAAGCAAAACTTAATTTCAAGGTTATTGCATGAAAAATAGTCCTAGTAACAATAAAAGGAGCCTAACTTACATTAGGTGATTAGAATGTCTCTTGATTTTAGAATTAAACCGTTTCACATTTGTACAGAATGCAAACCATTATGAATGACTCCTTTGATTGACAGATTTAAATAAATTTAGAGTTTTAATGGTCTTTATACTTGTTTGATTTAATCAATATACTAGGTTCTTTAGCCACATGTGTTAATTTCATGATCAATGTGTCAAAAACTGTTTTTGGAGTCAAAAGAGGAGCATTGCTAATGAGAAGTGATGTGAGGCATTCTCTAATTTTGAATTCAACAATTTATATCAATAAGAAATGAAATTGAAGATCAAGGACTCAACTGTTTGTTAAATTGAATGAATTCATGTTATAGATGGTCCATGGGAATTTTAATGGTGCTTATATTGTCATTAATGATGATGCAAAATTTAATTTCAAGGTTATAGCATGAAAAATTGTCCTAGTAACAACAAGAGGAGCCGAATTCCCATGTGGTGATTAGAATGTCTCCTGATTTAAGAATTAAACCTGTTCACATTTGTACGGAATACAAACCATGATGAATGACTCCTTTGATTGACGGATTTAAATAGATTTAGAGTTTTAATGGTCTTTATACTTGTTTGATTTAATCAATATACTAGGTTGTTTAGCCACATGTGTTAATTTCATGATCAATGTTTCAAAAAGTGTGTTTGGAGTCAAAAGTGGAGCATTGCTAATTAGAAATGATGGGAGGCTGTCTCTAATTTTGAATTCAACAATTAATATCGATAATTAATGAAATTGAAGATCCAGGACACCATTGTTTGTTAAATTGAATGAATTCATGTTATAGATGGTCCATGGGCTTTTTTTGGCATAATGAATATAGTCATTAAGGATGAAGCAAATTTTAATTTCAAGGTTATTGCATGAAAAATATTCCTAATAACAATAAAAGGAGCCTAATTTACATGAGGTGATTACAATGTCTCGTGATTTAAGAATTAAACCATTTCACATTTGTACAGAATGCAAATCCTTATGGATGACTCCTTTGATTGACGGATTTAAATAGATTTAGAGTTTTAATGGGCTTTATACTTGTTTGATTTAATCAATATACTAGGTTGTTTAGCCACATGTGTTAATTTCATGATCAATGTGTCAAAAAGTGTGTTTGGAGTCAAAAGAGGAGCATTGCTAATTAGAAATGATGGGATGTTGTCTCTAATTTTGAATTCAACAATTAATATCAATAAGAAATGAAATTAAAGATCCAAGACTCCATTGTTTGTTAAATTGAATGAATTCATGTTATAGATGGTCCATGGGCATTTTTTCCATAATGAATATAGTCATTAATGATGAAGCAAAACTTAATTTCAAGGTTATTGCATGAAAAATAGTCCTAGTAACAATAAAAGCAGCCTAACTTACATAAGGTGATTAGAATGTCTCTTGATTTAAGAATTAAACCGTTTCACATTTGTACATAATGCAAACCATTATGAATGACTCCTTTGATTGACGGATTTAAATAGATTTAGAATGTTAATGGCCTTTATACTTGTTTGATTTAATCAATATACTAGGTTCTTTAGCCACACGTGTTAATTTCATGATCAATGTGTCAAAAACTGTTTTTGGAGTCAAAAGAGGAGCATTGCTAATGAGCAATGATGGAAGGCTGTCCCTAATTTTGAATTCAAAAATTAATATCAATAAGAAATGAAATTGAAAATCAAGGAAACCGTTGTTTGTTAAATTGAATGAATTTATGTTATAGATGGTCCATGAGCATTGTTTCCATAATGAATATAGTCATTAATGATGAAGTAAAACTTAATTTCAAGGTTATTGCATGAAAAATAGTCCTAGTAACAATAAAAGGAGCCTAACTTACATGAGGTGATTAGAATGTCTCCTGATTTAAGAATTAAACCATTTCACATTTTTACAGAATGCAAACCATTATGAACGACTCCTTTGATTGACAGATTTAAATAGATTTAGAGTTTCAATGGTCTTTATATTTGTTTGATTTAATCAATATACTAGGTTGTTTAGCCACATGTGTTAATTTCATGATCAATGTGTCAAAAAGTGTTTTTGGAGTCAAAAGAGGAGCATTGCTAATGAGAAGTTATGTGAGGCATTCTCTATTTTTGAATTCAACAGTTAATATTAATACGATATGAAATTCAAGATCAAGGACTCCACTGTTTGTTAAATTGAATGAATTCATGTTATAGATGGTCCCTAGGCACCTTTTTCATAATAAAATAATCATTAATGGTGATGCAAAATTTAATTTCAAGGTTATTGCTTGAAAAATAGTCCTGGTAACAACAAGAGGAGCTCAATTCACATGTGGTGATTAGAATGTCTCCTTATTTAAGAATTAAACCTATTCACATTTGTACGGAATACAAACCATGATGAATAACTCCTTTAATTGACGGATTTAAATAGATTTAGAGTTTTAATCTTGTTTGATTTAATCAATATACTAGGTTGTTTAGCCACATGCGTTAATTTCATGATCAATGTGTCAAAAAGTGTGTTTGGAGCCAAAAGAGGAGCATTGCTAATGAGAAATGATGGGAGGCTGTCTCTAATTTTGAATTCAACAATTAATAACGATAAGAAATGAAATTGAAGATCCAGGACACCATTGTTTTTTAAATTGAATGAATTCGTGTTATAGATAGTCCCTGGGCATTTTTTTCCTTAAGGAATATAGTCATTAAGGATGAAGCAAAACTTAATTTCAAGGTTATTGCATGAAAAATAGTCCTACAAACAATAAAAGGAGCCTAACTTACATGAGGTGATTAGAATGTCTCCTGATTTAATAATTAAACCATTTCACATTTGTACAAAATGCAAACCATTATGAATGACTCCTTTGATTGACTGGTTTAAATAGATTTAGAGTTTTAATGTTCTTTATACTTGTTTGATTTAATCAATATACTAGGTTCTTTAGCCACATGTGTTAATTTCATGATCAATGTGTCAAAAAGTGTTTTTGGAGTCAAAAGAGGAGCATTGCTAATGAGAAGTAATGTGAGGCATTCTCTAATTTTGAATTCAACAATTAATATCAATACGAAGATCAAGGACACCACTGTTTGTTAAATTGAATGAATTCATGTTATAGATGGTCCGTGGGCACCTTTTTCATAAGAAAATAATCATTAATGATGATGCAAAATTTAATTGCAAGGTTATTGCTTGAAAAATAGTCCTGGTAACAACAAGAGGAGCCTAAAGCACATGTGGTGATTAGAATGTCTCTTGATTTAAGAATTAAACCTGCTCACATTTGTACGAAATACAAACCATGATGAATGACTCCTTTGATTGACGGATTTAAATAGATTTAGAGTTTTATGGTCTTTATACTTGTTTGATTTAATCAATATACTAGGTTGTTTAGCTACATGTGTTAATTTCATGATCAATGTGTTAAAAGGTGTGTTTGGAGTCAAAAGAGGAGCATTGCGAAGGAGAAATGATGGGATGTTGTCTCTAATTTTGAATTCAACAATTAATATCAATAAGAAATGAAATTGACGATCCAGGACATCTTTGTTTGTTAAATTGAATGAATTCATGTTATAGATGGTCCATGGGCATTTTTTTCCTTAATGAATATCGTCATTAAGGAAGAAGCAAAACTTAATTTCAAGGTTATTGCATGAAAAGTAGTCCTAGTAAAAATAAAAGGAGCCTAACTTACATGAGGAGATTAGAATGTCTCCTGATTTAAGAATTAAACCATTTCACATTTGTACGGAATGCAAACCATTATGAATGACTCCTTCGAATGACGGATTTAAATAGATTTAGTGTTTTAATGGTCTTTATACTTGTTTGATTTAATCAATATACTAGGTTCTTTAGCCACATGTGTTAATTTCATGATCAATGTGTCAAAAAGTGTTTTTGGAGTCAAAAGAGGAGCATTGCTAATGAGAAATGATGGGAGGCTGTCTCTAATTTTGAATTCAACAATTAATATCGATAAGAAATGAAATTGAAGATCAAGGACTCTACTGTTTGTTAAATTGAATGAATTCATGTTATAGATGGTCCATGGGAATTTTAACGGTGCTTATATTTTCATTAATGATGATGCAAAATTTAATTTCAAGGTTATAGCATGAAAAATAGTCCTAGTAACAACAAGAGGAGCCGAATTCCCATGTGGTGATTAGAATGTCTCCTGATTTAAGAATTAAACCTGTTCACATTTGTACGGAATACAAACCATGATGAATGACTCCTTTGATTGACGGATTTAAATAGATTTAGAGTTTTAATGGTCTTTATACTTGTTTGATTTAATCAATATACTAGGTTGTTTAGCCACATGTGTTAATTTCATGATCAATGTGTCAACAACTGTTTTTGGAGTCAAAAGAGGAGCATTGCTAATGAGAAGTGATATGAGGCATTCTCTAATTTTGAATTCAACAATTAATATTCATACGAAGATCAAGGACTCCACTGTTTGTTAAATTGAATGAATTCATGTTATAGATGGTCCATGGGACCTTTTTCATGATAAAATAATCATTAATGATGATGCAAAATTTAATTTCAAGGTTATTGCTTGAAAAATAGTCCTTGTAACAACAAGAGGAGCCTAATTCACATGTGGTGATTAGAATGTCTCCTGATTTAAGAATTAAACCTGTTCACTTTTGTACAGAATACAAACCATGATGAATGACTCCTTTGATTGATGGATTTAAATTGATTTAGAGTTTTAATGGTCTTTATACTTGTTTGATTTAATCAATATACTAGGTTGTTTAGCCACATGTGTTAATTTCATGATCAATGTGTCAAAAAGTGTGTTTGGAGTCAAAAGAGGAGCATTGCTAATGAGAAATGATATGAGGCTGTCTCTAATTTTGAATTCAACAATTAATAACGATAAGAAATGAAATTGAAGATCCAGGACACCATTGTTTGTTAAATTGAATGAATTCATGTTATAGATGGTCCATGGGCATTTTTTCCATAATGAATCAAGTCATTAAGGATGAAGCAAATTTTAATTTCAAGGTTATCGCATGAAAAATAGTCCTACTAACAACAAGAGGAGCCTAATTCACGTGAGGTGATTAGAATGTCTCGTGATTTAAGAATTAAAACATTTCACATTTGTATAGAATGCAAATCATTATGAATGACTCCTTTGATTGGCGGATTTAAATAGATTTAGTGTTTTAATGGTCTTTATACTTGTTTGATTTAATCAATATATTAGGTTGTCTAGCCACATGTGTTAATTTCATGATCAATGTGTCAAAAAGTGTGTTTAGAGTCAAAAGAGGAGCCTTGCAATTGAGAAATGAGGGGAGGCTGTTTCTAATTTGGAATTCAATAATTCATATCAATAAGAAATGAAATTGAAGATCCAGGACACCATTGTTTGTTAAATTGAATGAATTCATGATATAGATGGTCCATGGGCTTTTTTTCCATAATGAATATAGTCATTAAGGATGAAGCAAACTTTAATTTCAAGGTTATTGCATGAAAAATATTCCTAATAACAATAAAAGGTGCCTAATTTACATGAGGTGATTAGAATGTCTCGTGATTTAAGAATTAAACCATTTCACATTTGTAGAGAATGCAAATCATTATGAATGACTCCTTTGATTGACGTATTTAAATAGATTTAGAGTTTTAATCTTCTTTATACTTGATTGATTTAATCAATATACTAGGTTGTTTAGCCACATGTGTTAATTTCATGATCAATGTGTCAAAAAGTGTGTTTGGAGTCAAAAGAGGAGCACTGCTAATGAGAAATGATGGGAGGCAGTCTATAATTTTGAATTCAACAATTAATATCGATAAGAAATAAAATTGAATATCATGGACTGCATTGTTTGTTAAATTGAATGAATTCATGTTATAGATGGTCCATGGGCATTCTTTTCATAACAAAATAATCAATAATGATGAAGGAAAATTTTATTTCAAGGTTAATGCATGAAAATAGTCCAGGTAACAATAAGAGGAGCCAAATTCACATGAGGCGGTTATAATGTCTCATGATTTAAGAATTAAACCTGTTCACATTTGTACAGAATGCAAACCATGATTAATGACTCCTTTGATTGAAGGATTTAAATAGATTTAGAGTTTTAATGGTCTTTATACTTGTTTGATTTAATGAATATACTAGGTTGTTTAGCCACATGTGTTAATTTCATGATCAATGTGTCAAAAAGTGTGTTTGGAGTCAAAAGAGGAGCATTGCTAATGAGAAATGATGGGAGGCTGTCTCTGATTTTGAATTCAACAATTAATAACGATAAGTAACGAAATTGAGGATCCAGGACACCATTGTTTGTTAAATGGAATTAATTCATGTTATAGATGGTCCATGGGCATATTTTCCATAATGAATATAGTCATTACGGATGAAGCAAATTTTAATTTCAAGGTTATTGCATGAAAAATAGTCATAGTAACAATAAAAGGAGCCTAATTTACGTGAGGTAATTAGAATGTCTCGTGATTTATGAGTTAAAACATTTAATATTTGTACAGAATGCAAATCATTATGAATGACTCCTTTGATTGACGGATTTAAATAGATTTAGAGTTTTAAGGGTCTTTATACTTGTTTGATTTAATCAATATAATAGGTTGTTTAGCCACATGTGTTAATTTCATGATCAATGTGTCAAAAAGTGTGTTTGGAGTCAAAAGAGGAGCATTGCTAATGAGAAATGATGGGAGGCTATCTCTAATTTTGAATTCAACAATTAATATCAATAAGAAATGAAATTGAAGATCCAGGACACCATTGTTTGTTAAATTGAATGAATTCATGTTATAGATGGTCCATGGGCATTTTTTCCATAATGAATATAGTCATTAAGGATGAAGCAAATTTTAATTTCAAGGTTATTGCATGAAAAATAGTCCTACTAACAATAAAAGCAGCCTAATTCACATGAGGCGGTTATAATGTCTCATGATTTAAGAATTAAGCCTGTTCACATTTGTACGGAATACAAACCATGATGAATGACTCCTTTGATTGACGGATTTAAATAGATTTAGAGTTTTAATGGTCTTTATACTTGTTTGATTTAATCAATATACTAGGTTGTTTAGCTACATGTGTTAATTTGATGATCAATGTGTCAAAAGGTGTGTTTGGAGTCAAAAGAGGAGCATTGCTAATTAGAAATGATGGGATGTTGTCTCTAATTTTGAATTCAACAATTAATATCAATAAGAAATGAAATTGAAGTTCCTGGACTCCATTGTTTGTTAAATTGAATGAATTCATGTTATAGATGGTCCATGGGCATTTTTTCCATAATGAATATAGTCATTAATGATGAAGCAAAACTTAATTTCAAGGTTATTGCATTAAAAATAGTCCTAGTAACAATAAAAGCAGCCTAACTTACATAAGGTGAATAGAATGTCTCTTGATTTAAGAATTAAACCGTTTCACATTTGTACATAATGCAAACCATTATGAATGACTCCTTTGATTGACGGATTTAAATAGATTTAGATTTTTAATGGTCTTTATAGTTCTTTGATTTAATCAATATACTAGGTTGTTTAGCCACATGTGTTAATTTCATGATCAATGTGTCAAAAAGTGTGTTTGGAGTCAAAAGAGGAGCATTGCTAATGAGAAGTGATGTGAGGCATTCTCTAATTTTGAATTCAACAATTAATATCAATAAGAAATGAAATTGAAGATCCAGGACACCATTGTTTGTTAAATTGAATGAATTCATCTTATAGATGGTCCATAGGCATTTTTTCCATAATGAATATAGTCATTACGGATGAAGCAAATTTTAATTTCAAGGTTATTCCATGAAAAATATTCCTAGTAACAATAAAAGGAGCCTAATTTACATAAGGCGATTAGAATGTCTCGTGATTTAAAAATTAAACCATTTCACATTTGTACAGAATGCAAATCATTATGAATGACTCCTTTGATTGACGGATTTAAATAGATTTAGATTTTTAATGGTCTTTATAGTTCTTTGATTTAATCAATATACTAGGTTGTTTAGCCACATGTGTTAATTTCATGATCAATGTGTCAAAAAGTGTGTTTGGAATTAAAAGAGGCACATTGCTAACGAGAAATGATGGGAGGCAATCTATAATTTTGAATTCAACAATTAATATCGATAAGAAATGAAATTGAAGATCAAGGACTGCATTGTTTGTTAAATTGAAACAATTCATGATATAGATGGTCCATGGGCATTCTTTTCATAACAAAATAATCATTAATGATGAAGGAAAATTTTCTTTCAAGGTTATTGCATGAAAATAGTCCAGGTAACAATAAGAGGAGCCTAATTCACATGAGGTGGTTATAATGTCTCATGATTTAAGAATTAAACCTGTTCACATTTGTACGAAATACAAACCATGATGAAAGACTCCTTTGATTGACGGATTTAAATAGATTTAGAGTTTTAATGGTCTTTATACTTGTTTGATTTAATCAATATACTAGGTTGTTTAGCTACATGTGTTAATTTCATTATCAATGTGTCAAAAGGTGAGTTTGGAGTCAAAAGAGGAGCATTGCTAAGGAGAAATGATGGGATGTTGTCTCTAATTTTGAATTCAACTATTAATATCAATAAGAAATGTAATTGAAGATCCAGGACACCGTTGTTTGTTAAATTGAATGAATTCATGTTATAGATGGCCCATGGGCATTTTTTCCTTAATGAATATAGTCATTAAGGATGAAGCAAAACTTAATTTCATGGTTATTGCATGAAAAATAGTTCTAGTAACAATAAAAGGAGCCTAACATACATGAGGTGATTAGAATGTCTCCTGATTTAAGAATTAAACCATTTCACATTTGTACAGAATGCAAACCATTATGAACGACTCCTTTGATTGACGGATTTTAAATAGATTTAGAGTTTTATTGGTCTTTACACTTGTTTGATTTAATCAATATACTAGGTTGTTTAGCCACATGTGTTAAATTTCATGATCAATGCGTCAAAAAGTGTTTTTGGAGTCAAAAGAGGAGCATTGCTAATGAGAAGTGATGTGAGGCATTCTCTAATTTTTAATTCAACAGTTAATATCAATACGAAGATCAAGGACCTCTTTGTTAAATTGAAAGAATTCATGTTATAGATGGTCCATGGGCGCCTTTTTCATAATAAAATAATCATTAATGATGATGCAAAATTTAATTTCATGGTTATTGCTTGAAAAATAGTCCTGGTAACAACAAGAGGAGCCCAATTCACATGTGATGATTAGAATGTCTCCTGATTTAAGAATTAAACCAGTTCACATTTGTACGGAATACAAACCATGATGAATGACTCCTTTGATTGACGGATTTAAATGGATTTAGAGTTTTAATGGTCTTTATACTTGTTTGATTAAATCACTATACTAGGTTCTTTAGCCACATGTGTTAATTTCATGATCAATGCGTCAAAAAATGTTTTTGGAGTCAAAAGAGGAGCATTGCTAAAGAGAAGTGATGTGAGGCATTCTCTAATTTTGAATTCAACAATTAATATCAATACGAAGATCAAGGACTCCACTGTTTGTTAAATTGAAAGAATTCATGTTATAGATGGTCCATGGGTACCTTTTTCATAATGATAATCATTAATGACGATGCAAAATTTAATTTCATGGTTATTGCTTGAAAAATAGTCCTGGTAACAACAAGAGGAGCCCAATTCACTTGTGGTGATTAGAATGTCTCCTGATTTAAGAATTAAACCAGTTCACATTTGTACGGAATACAAACCATGATGAATGACTCCTTTGATTGACGGATTTAAATGGATTTAGAGTTTTAATGGTCTTTATACTTGTTTGATTAAATCACTATACTAAGTTCTTTAGCCACATGTGTTAATTTCATGATCAATGCGTCAAAAAATGTTTTTGGAGTCAAAAGAGGAGCATTGCTAATGAGAAGTGATGTGAGGCATTCTCTAATTTTGAATTCAACAATTAATATCAATACGAAGATCAAGGACTCCACTGTTTGTTAAATTGAAAGAATTCATGTTATAGATGGTCCATGGGCACCTTTTTCATAATGAAATAATCATTAATGATGATGCAAAATTTAATTTCATGGTTATTGCTTGAAAAATAGTCCTGGTAACAACAAGAGGAGCCCAATTCACTTGTGGTGATTAGAATGTCTCCTGATTTAAGAATTAAACCTGTTCACATTTGTCCGGAATACAAACCATGATGAATGACTCCTTTGATTGACGAATTTAAAATAGATTTAGAGTTTTAATGGTCTCTTTACACTTGTTTGATTAAATCACTATACTAGGTTGTTTAGCCACATGTGTTAATTTCATGATCAATGCGTCAAAAAGTGTGTTTTTGGAGTCAAAAGAGGAGCATTGCTAATGAGAAGTGATGTGAGGGCATTCTCTAATTTTGAATTCAACAATTAATATCAATACGAAGATCAAGGACTCCACTGTTTGTTAAATTGAAAGAATTCATGTTATAGATGGTCCATGGGCGCCTTTTTCATAATAAAATAATCATTAATGATGATGCAAAATTTAATTTCATGGTTATTGCTTGAAAAATAGTCCTGGTAACAACAAGAGGAGCCCAATTCACTTGTGATGATTAGAATGTCTCCTAATTTAAGAATTAAACCAGTTCACATTTGTACGGAATACAAACCATGATGAATGACTCCTTTGATTGACGGATTTAAATAGATTTAGAGTTTTAATGGTCTTTATACTTGTTTGATTTAATCAATATACTAGGTTGTTTAGCCACATGTGTTAATTTCATGATCAGTGTGTCAAAAAGTGTGTTTGGAGTGAAAAGAGGAGCATTGCTAATGAGAAATTATGGGAGGCTGTCTCTAATTTTGAATGCAACAATTAATAACGATAAGAAATGAAATTGAAGATCCAGGACACCGTTGTTTGTTAAATTGAATGAATTCATGTTATAGATGGTCCATGGGCATTTTTTCCATAATGAATATAGTCATTAATGATGAAGCAAAACTTAATTTCAAGGTTATATTGCATGAAAAATAGTCCTAGTAACAATAAACGGAGCCTAACTTACATGAGGTGATTAGAATGTCTCCTGATTTAAGAATTAAACCATTTCACATTTGTACAGAATCCAAACCATTATGAACGACTCCTTTGATTGACGGATTTAAATAGATTTAGAGTTTTAATGGTCTTTATACTTGTTTGATTTAATCAATATACTAGGTTGTTTAGCCACATGTGTTAATTTCATGATCAATGTGTCAAAAAGTGATTTTGGAGTCAAAAGAGGAGCATTGCTAATAAGAAGTTATGTGAAGCATTCTCTAATTTTGAATTCAACAATTAATATCAACACGATATGAAATTCAAGATCAAGGACTCCACTGTTTGTTAAATTGAATGAATTCATGTTATAGATGGTCCATGGGAACCTTTTTCATAATAAAATAATAATTAATGATGATGCAAAATTTAATTTCAAGGTTATTGCTTGAAAAATAGTCCTGGTAACAACAAGAGGAGCCGAATTCACATGTGGTGATTAGAATGTCTCCTGATTTAAGAATTAAACCTGTTCACATTTGTACGGAATACAAACCATCATGAAAGACTACTTTGATTGACGGATTTAAATAGATTTGGAGTTTTAATGGTCTTTATACTTGTTTGATTTAATCAATATACTACGCTGTTTAGCCACATGTGTTAATTTCATGATCAATGTGTCAAAAAGTGTTTTTGGAGAGTCAAAAGAGGAGCCTTGCTAATGCGAAATGATGAGAGGCTGTCTCTAATTTTTGAATTCAACAATTAAATATCAATAAGAAATGAAATTGAAGATCCAGGACTCCATTGTTTGTTAAATTGAATGAATTCATGTTATAGATGGTCCATGGGCATTTTTTCCATAATGAATATAGTCATTAAGGATGAAGCAAATTTTAATTTCAAGGTTATTGCATGAAAAGTAGTCCTACTAACAATAAAAGGAGCCTAATTTATGTGAGGTGATTAGAATGTCTCGTGATTTAAGAATTAAAACATTTCACATTTGTACAGGATGCAAATCATTATGAATGACTCCTTCGATTGATGGATTTAAATAGATTTAGACTTTTAATGGTCTTTATACTTGTTTGATTTAATCAATATACTAGGTTGTTTAGCCACATGTGTTAATTTCATGATCAATGTGTCAAAAAGTGTGTTTGGAGTCAAAAGAGGAGCAGTTCTAATGAGAAATGATGGGAGGCAGTTTATAATTTTGCAGTGAACAATTAATAACGATAAGAAATGAAATTGAAGATCCAGGACACCATTGTTTGTTAAATTGAATGAGTTCAAGTTATAGATGGTCCATGGGCATTTTTTCCATACTGAATATAGTCATTACGGATGAAGCAAATTTTAATTTCAAGTTTATTGGATGAAAAATAGTCATAATAACAATAAAAGGAGCCTAATTTACGTGAGGTGATTAGAAAGTCTCGTGATTTAAGAATTAAAACATTTCATATTTGTACAGAATGCAAATCATCATCAATGACTCCTTTGATTGACGAATTTATATAGATTTAGAGTTTTAATGGTCTTTATACTTGTTTGATTTAATCAATATACTAGGTTGTTTAGCCACATGTGTTAATTTCATGATCAATGTGTCAAAAAGTGTGTTTGGAGTCAAAAGAGGAGCATTGCTAATGAGAAATGATGGGAGGCTGTCTCTAATTTTGAATTCAACAATTAATATCAATAAGAAATGAAATTGACGATCCAGGACTCCATTGTTTGTTAAATTGAATGAATTCATGTTATAGATGGTCCATGGGCATTTTTTCCATAATGAATATAGTCATTAAGGATGAAGCAAAACTTAATTTCAAGGTTATTGCATAAAAAATAGTCCTAGTGACAATAAAAGGAGCCTAACTTACATAATGTGATTACAATGTCTCTTGATTTAAGAATTAAACCGTTTCACATTTGTACAGAATGCAAACCATTATGAATGACTCCTTTGATTGACGAATTTAAATAGATTTAGAGTTTTAATGGTCTTTACACTTGATTGATTTAATCAATATACTAGGTTGTTTAGCTACATGTGTTAATTTCATGATCAATGTGTCAAAAGTTGTGTTTGGAGTCAAAAGAGGAGCATTGCTAATGAGAAATGATGGGATGTTGTCTCTAATTTTGAATTCAACAATTAATATCAATAAGAAATGAAATTGAAGATCCAGGACACCATTGTTTGTTACATTGAATGAATTCATGTTATAGATGGTCCATGGGCATTTTTTCCATAATGAATATAGTCATTAATGATGAAGCAAAACTTAATTTCAAGGTTATTGCATTAAAAATAGTCCTAGTAACAATAAAAGGAGCCTAACATACATAAGGTGATTAGAATGTCTCTTGATTTAAGAATTAAACCGTTTCACATTTGTACAGAATGCAAACCATTATGAATGACTCCTTTGATTGACGGATTTAAATAGATTTAGAGTTTTAATGGTCTTTATACTTTTTTGAATTAATCAATATACTAGGTTCTTTAGCCACATGTGTTAATTTCATGATCTATCTGCTAATGAGAAGTGATCTGAGGCATTCTCTAATTTTGAATTCAACAATTAATATCAATACGAAGATCAAGGACTCCACTGTTTGTTAGATTGAATGAATTCATGTTATAGATGGTCCATGGGCACCTTGTTCATAATAAAATAATCATTAATGATGATGCAAAATTTAATTTCAAGGTTATTGCTTGAAAAATAGTCCTAGAAACAACAAGAGGAGCCTAATTCACATGTGGTGATTAGAATGTCTCCTGATTTAAGAATTAAACCTGTTCACATTTGTACGGAATACACACCATGATGAATGACTCCTTTGATTGACGGATTTAAATAGATTTGGAGTTTTAATAGTCTTTATACTTGTTTGATTTAATCAATATACTAGGTTGCTTAGCCACATGTGTTAATTTCATGATTAATGTGTCAAAAGGTGTGTTTGGAGTCAAAAGAGGAGCATTGCTAATGAGAAATGATAAGAGGCTATCTCTAATTTTGAATTCAACAATTAATAACGGTAAGAAATGAAATTGAAGATCTAGGACACCATTTTTTGTGAAATTGAATGAATTCATGTTATAGATGGTCCATAGGCATTTTTTCCATAATGAATATAGTCATTAAGGATGAAGCAAATTTTAATTTGAAGGTTATTGGATGAAAAATTGTCCTACTAACAATAAAAGGAGCCTAACTTACATAAGGTGATTAGAATGTCTCTTGATTTAAGAATTAAACCATTTCACATTTGTACAGAATGCAAATCATTATGAATGACTCCTTTGATTGACTGATTTAAATAGATTTAGAGTTTTAATGGTCTTTATACTTGTTTGATTTAATCAATATACTAGCTTGTTTAGCCACATGTGTTAATTTCATGATCAATGTGTCAAAAAGTGTGTTTGAAGTCAAATAAGGAGCCTTGCAATTGAGAAATGAGGGGAGGCTGTTTCTAATTTTGAATTCAACAATTAATATCAATAAGAAATGAAATTGAAGATCCAGGACACCATTGTTTGTTAAATTGAATGAATTCATGTTATAGATGGCCCATGGGCTTTTTTTCCATAATGAATATAGTCATTAAGGATGAAGCAAATTTTAATTTCAAGGTTATTGCATGAAAAATATTCCTAATAACAATAAAAGGAGCCTAATTTACATGAGGTGATTAGAATGTCTCGTGATTTAAGAATAAAACCATTTCACATTTGTACAGAATGCAAATCATTTTGAATGACTCCTTTGATTAACGGATTTAAATAGATTTAGAGTTTTAATGGTCTTTATACTTGTTTGATTTAATCAATATACTAGGTTGCTTAGCCACATGTGTTAATTTCATGATCAATGTGTCAAAAAGTGTGTTTGGAGTCAAAAGAGGAGCGTTGCTAATGAGAAATGATGGGAGGCAGTCTATAAATTTGAATTCAACAATTAATATCGATAAGAAATGAAATTGAAGATCAAGGACTGCATTCTTTGTTAAATTGAATGAATTCATGTTACAGATGGTCCATGGGCATTCTTTCATAAGCAAATAATCATAAATGATGAAGCAGAATTTTATTTCAAGGTTATTGCATGAAAATAGTCCAGGTAACAATAAGAGGAGCCTAATTCACATGAGGTGGTTATATTGTCTCATGATTTAGCAATTAAACCTGTTCACATTTGTACGGAATACAAACCATGATGAATGACTCCTTTGATTGACGGATTTAAATAGATTTAGAGTTTTAATGGTCTTTATACTTGTTTGATTTAATCAATATACTATGTTGTTTAGCTACATGTCTCAATTTCATAATCAATGTGTCAAAAGGTGTGTTTGGAGTCAAAAGAGGAGCATTGCTAATGAGAAATGATGGGATGTCTCTAATTTTGAATTCAACAATTAATATCAATAAGAAATGAAATTGAAGATCCAGGACACCGTTGTTTGTTAAATTGAATGAATTCATGTTATAGATGGTCCATGGGGCATTTTTTCCATGATGAATATAGTCATTAATGATGAAGCAAAACCCAATTTCAATGTTATTGCATGAAAAATAGTCCTAGTAACAATAAAAGGAGCCTAACTTACATGAGGTGATTGAAATATCTCGTGATTTCAGAATTAAACCATTTCACATTTGTACAGAATGCAAACCATCATGAATGACTACTTTGATTAACGGATTTAAATAGATTTAGAGTTTTAATGATCTTTATACTTGTTTGATTTAAATCAATATAATAGGTTGTTTAGCCACATGTGTTAATTTCATGATCAATGTGTCAAAAAGTGTGTTTTGGGAGTCAAAAGAGGAGCATTGCTAATGAGAAATGATGGGAGGCTATCTCTAATTTTGAATTCAACAATTAATATCAATAAGAAATGAAATTGAAGATCCAGGACACCATTGTTTGTTAAATTGAATGAGTTCGTGTTATAGATGGTCCATGGGCATTTTTTTCCATAATGAATATAGTCATTAAGGATGAAGCAAATTTTAATTTCAAGGTTATTGCATGAAAAATAGTCCTACTAACAATAAAAGCAGCCTAATTCACATGAGGCGGTTATAATGTCTCATGATTTAAGAATTAAGCCTGTTCACATTTGTACGGAATACAAACCATGATGAATGACTCCTTTGATTGACGGATTTAAATAGATTTAGAGTTTTAATGGTCTTTATACTTGTTTGATTTAATCAATATACTAGGTTGTTTAGCTACATGTGTTAATTTGATGATCAATGTGTCAAAAGGTGTGTTTGGAGTCAAAAGAGGAGCATTGCTAATTAGAAATGATGGGATGTTGTCTCTAATTTTGAATTCAACAATTAATATCAATAAGAAATGAAATTGAAGTTCCAGGACTCCATTGTTTGTGAAATTGAATGAATTCATGTTATAGATGGTCCATAGGCATTTTTTCCATAATGAATATAGTCATTAAGGATGAAGCAAATTTTAATTTGAAGGTTATTGGATGAAAAATTGTCCTACTAAACAATAAAAGGAGCCTAACTTACATAAGGTGATTAGAATGTCTCTTGATTTAAGAATTAAACCATTTCACATTTGTACAGAATGCAAATCATTATGAATGACTCCTTTGATTGACGGATTTAAATAGATTTAGAGTTTTAATGGTCTTTATACTTGTTTGATTTAATCAATATACTAGCTTGTTTAGCCACATGTGTTAATTTCATGATCAATGTGTCAAAAAGTGTGTTTGAAGTCAAATAAGGAGCCTTGCAATTGAGAAATGAGGGGAGGCTGTTTCTAATTTTGAATTCAACAATTAATATCAATAAGAAATGAAATTGAAGATCCAGGACACCATTGTTTGTTAAATTGAATGAATTCATGTTATAGATGGTCCATGGGCATTTTTTCCATAATGAATATAGTCATTAAGGATGAAGCAAATTTTAATTTCAAGGTTATTGCATGAAAAATAGTCCTACTAACAATAAAAGCAGCCTAATTCACATGAGGCGGTTATAATGTCTCATGATTTAAGAATTAAGCCTGTTCACATTTGTACGGAATACAAACCATGATGAATGACTCCTTTGATTGACGGATTTAAATAGATTTAGAGTTTTAATGGTCTTTATACTTGTTTGATTTAATCAATATACTAGGTTGTTTAGCTACATGTGTTAATTTGATGATCAATGTGTCAAAAGGTGTGTTTGGAGTCAAAAGAGGAGCATTGCTAATTAGAAATGATGGGATGTTGTCTCTAATTTTGAATTCAACAATTAATATCAATAAGAAATGAAATTGAAGTTCCAGGACTCCATTGTTTGTTAAATTGAATGAATTCATGTTATAGATGGTCCATGGGCATTTTTTCCATAATGAATATAGTCATTAATGATGAAGCAAAACTTAATTTCAAGGTTATTGCATTAAAAATAGTCCTAGTAACAATAAAAGCAGCCTAACTTACATAAGGTGAATAGAATGTCTCTTGATTTAAGAATTAAACCGTTTCACATTTGTACATAATGCAAACCATTATGAATGACTCCTTTGATTGACGGATTTAAATAGATTTAGATTTTTAATGGTCTTTATAGTTCTTTGATTTAATCAATATACTAGGTTGTTTAGTCACATGTGTTAATTTCATGATCAATGTGTCAAAAAGTGTGTTTGGAGTCAAAAGAGGAGCATTGCTAATGAGAAGTGATGTGAGGCATTCTCTAATTTTGAATTCAACAATTAATATCAATAAGAAATGAAATTGAAGATCCAGGACACCATTGTTTGTTAAATTGAATGAATTCATCTTATAGATGGTCCATAGGCATTTTTTCCATAATGAATATAGTCATTACGGATGAAGCAAATTTTAATTTCAAGGTTATTCCATGAAAAATATTCCTAGTAACAATAAAAGGAGCCTAATTTACATAAGGCGATTAGAATGTCTCGTGATTTAACAATTAAACCATTTCACATTTGTACAGAATGCAAATCATTATGAATGACTCCTTTGATTGACGGATTTAAATAGATTTAGATTTTTAATGGTCTTTATAGTTCTTTGATTTAATCAATATACTAGGTTGTTTAGCCACATGTGTTAATTTCATGATCAATGTGTCAAAAAGTGTGTTTGGAATTAAAAGAGGCGCATTGCTAACTAGAAATGATGGGAGGCAATCTATAATTTTGAATTCAACAATTAATATCGATAAGAAATGAAATTGAAGATCAAGGACTGCATTGTTTGTTAAATTGAATCAATTCATGATATAGATGGTCCATGGGCATTCTTTTCATAACAAAATAATCATTAATGATGAAGGAAAATTTTATTTCAAGGTTATTGCATGAAAATAGTCCAGGTAACAATAAGAGGAGCCTAATTCACATGAGGTGGTTATAATGTCTCATGATTTAAGAATTAAACCTGTTCACATTTGTACGAAATACAAACCATGATGAAAGACTCCTTTGATTGACGGATTTAAATAGATTTAGAGTTTTAATGGTCTTTATACTTGTTTGATTTAATCAATATACTAGGTTGTTTAGCTACATGTGTTAATTTCATTATCAATGTGTCAAAAGGTGAGTTTGGAGTCAAAAGAGGAGCATTGCTAAGGAGAAATGATGGGATGTTGTCTCTAATTTTGAATTCAACTATTAATATCAATAAGAAATGTAATTGAAGATCCAGGACACCGTTGTTTGTTAAATTGAATGAATTCATGTTATAGATGGCCCATGGGCATTTTTTCCTTAATGAATATAGTCATTAAGGATGAAGCAAAACTTAATTTCATGGTTATTGCATGAAAAATAGTTCTAGTAACAATAAAAGGAGCCTAACATACATGAGGTGATTAGAATGTCTCCTGATTTAAGAATTAAACCATTTCACATTTGTACAGAATGCAAACCATTATGAACGACTCCTTTGATTGACGGATTTAAATAGATTTAGAGTTTTATTGGTCTTTACACTTGTTTGATTTAATCAATATACTAGGTTGTTTAGCCACATGTGTTAATTTCATGATCAATGCGTCAAAAAGTGTTTTTGGAGTCAAAAGAGGAGCATTGCTAATGAGAAGTGATGTGAGGCATTCTCTAATTTTTAATTCAACAGTTAATATCAATACGAAGATCAAGGACCTCTTTGTTAAATTGAAAGAATTCATGTTATAGATGGTCCATGGGCGCCTTTTTCATAATAAAATAATCATTAATGATGATGCAAAATTTAATTTCATGGTTATTGCTTGAAAAATAGTCCTGGTAACAACAAGAGGAGCCCAATTCACTTGTGATGATTAGAATGTCTCCTAATTTAAGAATTAAACCAGTTCACATTTGTACGAAATACAAACCATGATGAATGACTCCTTTGATTGACGGATTTAAATAGATTTAGAGTTTTAATGGTCTTTATACTTGTTTGATTTAATCAATATACTAGGTTGTTTAGCCACATGTGTTAATTTCATGATCAGTGTGTCAAAAAGTGTGTTTGGAGTCAAAAGAGGAGCATTGCTAATGAGAAGTGATGTGAGGCATTCTCTAATTTTTAATTCAACAGTTAATATCAATACGAAGATCAAGGACTCCACTCTTTGTTAAATTGAAAGAATTCATGTTATAGATGGTCCATGGGCGCCTTTTTCATAATAAAATAATCATTAATGATGATGCAAAATTTAATTTCATGGTTATTGCTTAAAAAATAGTCCTGGTAACAACAAGAGGAGCCCAATTCACTTGTGGTGATTAGAATGTCTCCTGATTTAAGAATTAAACCAGTTCACATTTGTACGAAATACAAACCGTGATGAATGACTCCTTTGATTGACGGATTTAAATGGATTTAGAGTTTTAATGGTCTTTATACTTGTTTGATTAAATCACTATACTAGGTTGTTTAGCCACATGTGTTAATTTCATGATCAATGCGTCAAAAAATGTTTTTGGAGTCAAAAGAGGAGCATTGCTAATGAGAAGTGATGTGAGGCATTCTCTAATTTTGAATTCAACAATTAATATCAATACGAAGATCAAGGACTCCACTGTTTGTTAAATTGAAAGAATTCATGTTATAGATGGTCCATGGGCACCTTTTTCATAATGAAATAATCATTAATGATGATGCAAAATTTAATTTCATGGTTATTGCTTGAAAAATAGTCCTGGTAACAACAAGAGGAGCCCAATTCACTTGTGGTGATTAGAATGTCTCCTGATTTAAGAATTAAACCTGTTCACATTTGTCCGGAATACAAACCATGATGAATGACTCCTTTGATTGACGAATTTAAATAGATTTAGAGTTTTAATGGTCTTTACACTTGTTTGATTAAATCACTATACTAGGTTGTTTAGCCACATGTGTTAATTTCATGATCAATGCGTCAAAAAGTGTTTTTGGAGTCAAAAGAGGAGCATTGCTAATGAGAAGTGATGTGAGGCATTCTCTAATTTTGAATTCAACAATTAATATCAATACGAAGATCAAGGACTCCACTGTTTGTTAAATTGAAAGAATTCATGTTATAGATGGTCCATGGGCGCCTTTTTCATAATAAAATAATCATTAATGATGATGCAAAATTTAATTTCATGGTTATTGCTTGAAATATAGTCCTGGTAACAACAAGAGGAGCCCAATTCACTTGTGATGATTAGAATGTCTCCTAATTTAAGAATTAAACCAGTTCACATTTGTACGAAATACAAACCATGATGAATGACTCCTTTGATTAACGGATTTAAATAGATTTAGAGTTTTAATGGTCTTTATACTTGTTTGATTTAATCAATATACTAGGTTGTTTAGCCACATGTGTTAATTTCATGATCAGTGTGTCAAAAAGTGTGTTTGGAGTCAAAAGAGGAGCATTGCTAATGAGAAATTATGGGAGGCTGTCTCTAATTTTGAATTCAACAATTAATAACGATAAGAAATGAAATTGAAGATCCAGGACACCGTTGTTTGTTAAATTGAATGAATTCATGTTATAGATGGTCCATGGGCATTTTTTCCATGATGAATATAGTCATTAATGATGAAGCAAAACCCAATTTCAATGTTATTGCATGAAAAATAGTCCTAGTAACAATAAAAGGAGCCTAACTTACATGAGGTGATTGAAATGTCTCGTGATTTCAGAATTAAACCATTTCACATTTGTACAGAATGCAAACCATCATGAATGACTACTTTGATTAACGGATTTAAATAGATTTAGAGTTTTAATGATCTTTATACTTGTTTGATTTAATCAATATAATAGGTTGTTTAGCCACATGTGTTAATTTCATGATCAATGTGTCAAAAAGTGTGTTTGGAGTCAAAAGAGGAGCATTGCTAATGAGAAATGATGGGAGGCTATCTCTAATTTTGAATTCAACAATTAATATCAATAAGAAATGAAATTGAAGATCCAGGACACCATTGTTTGTTAAATTGAATGAATTCATGTTATAGATGGTCCATGGGCATTTTTTCCATAATGAATATAGTCATTAAGGATGAAGCAAATTTTAATTTCAAGGTTATTGCATGAAAAATAGTCCTACTAACAATAAAAGCAGCCTAATTCACATGAGGCGGTTATAATGTCTCATGATTTAAGAATTAAACCTGTTCACATTTGTACGAAATACAAACCATGATGAAAGACTCCTTTGATTGACGGATTTAAATAGATTTAGAGTTTTAATGGTCTTTATACTTGTTTGATTTAATCAATATACTAGGTTGTTTAGCTACATGTGTTAATTTCATTATCAATGTGTCAAAAGGTGAGTTTGGAGTCAAAAGAGGAGCATTGCTAAGGAGAAATGATGGGATGTTGTCTCTAATTTTGAATTCAACTATTAATATCAATAAGAAATGTAATTGAAGATCCAGGACACCGTTGTTTGTTAAATTGAATGAATTCATGTTATAGATGGCCCATGGGCATTTTTTCCTTAATGAATATAGTCATTAAGGATGAAGCAAAAATTAATTTCATGGTTATTGCATGAAAAATAGTTCTAGTAACAATAAAAGGAGCCTAACATACATGAGGTGATTAGAATGTCTCCTGATTTTAAGAATTAAACCATTTCACATTTGTACAGAATGCAAACCATTATGAACGACTCCTTTGATTGACGGATTTAAATAGATTTAGAGTTTTATTGGTCTTTACACTTGTTTGATTTAATCAATATACTAGGTTGTTTAGCCACATGTGTTAATTTCATGATCAATGCGTCAAAAAGTGTTTTTGGAGTCAAAAAAGGAGCATTGCTAATGAGAAGTGATGTGAGGCATTCTCTAATTTTTAATTCAACAGTTAATATCAATACGAAGATCAAGGACTCCACTCTTTGTTAAATTGAAAGAATTCATGTTATAGATGGTCCATGGGCGCCTTTTTCATAATAAAATAATCATTAATGATGATGCAAAATTTAATTTCATGGTTATTGCTTAAAAAATAGTCCTGGTAACAACAAGAGGAGCCCAATTCACTTGTGGTGATTAGAATGTCTCCTGATTTAAGAATTAAACCAGTTCACATTTGTACGGAATACAAACCATGATGAATGACTCCTTTGATTGACGGATTTAAATGGATTTAGAGTTTTAATGGTCTTTATACTTGTTTGATTAAATCACTATACTAGGTTCTTTAGCCACATGTGTTAATTTCATGATCAATGCGTCAAAAAATGTTTTTGGAGTCAAAAGAGGAGCATTGCTAAAGAGAAGTGATGTGAGGCATTCTCTAATTTTGAATTCAACAATTAATATCAATACGAAGATCAAGGACTCCACTGTTTGTTAAATTGAAAGAATTCATGTTATAGATGGTCCATGGGTACCTTTTTCATAATGATAATCATTAATGACGATGCAAAATTTAATTTCATGGTTATTGCTTGAAAAATAGTCCTGGTAACAACAAGAGGAGCCCAATTCACTTGTGGTGATTAGAATGTCTCCTGATTTAAGAATTAAACCAGTTCACATTTGTACGGAATACAAACCATGATGAATGACTCCTTTGATTGACGGATTTAAATGGATTTAGAGTTTTAATGGTCTTTATACTTGTTTGATTAAATCACTATACTAGGTTCTTTAGCCACATGTGTTAATTTCATGATCAATGCGTCAAAAAATGTTTTTGGAGTCAAAAGAGGAGCATTGCTAATGAGAAGTGATGTGAGGCATTCTCTAATTTTGAATTCAACAATTAATATCAATACGAAGATCAAGGACTCCACTGTTTGTTAAATTGAAAGAATTCATGTTATAGATGGTCCATGGGCACCTTTTTCATAATGAAATAATCATTAATGATGATGCAAAATTTAATTTCATGGTTATTGCATGAAAATAGTCCAGGTAACAATAAGAGGAGCCTAATTCACATGTGGTGGTTATAATGTCTCATGATTTAAGAATTAAACCTGTTCACATTTGTACGAAATACAAACCATGATGAAAGACTCCTTTGATTGACGGATTTAAATAGATTTAGAGTTTTAATGGTCTTTATACTTGTTTGATTTAATCAATATACTAGGTTGTTTAGCTACATGTGTTAATTTCATTATCAATGTGTCAAAAGGTGAGTTTGGAGTCAAAAGAGGAGCATTGCTAAGGAGAAATGATGGGATGTTGTCTCTAATTTTGAATTCAACTATTAATATCAATAAGAAATGTAATTGAAGATCCAGGACACCGTTGTTTGTTAAATTGAATGAATTCATGTTATAGATGGCCCATGGGCATTTTTTCCTTAATGAATATAGTCATTAAGGATGAAGCAAAACTTAATTTCATGGTTATTGCATGAAAAATAGTTCTAGTAACAATAAAAGGAGCCTAACATACATGAGGTGATTAGAATGTCTCCTGATTTAAGAATTAAACCATTTCACATTTGTACAGAATGCAAACCATTATGAACGACTCCTTTGATTGACGGATTTAAATAGATTTAGAGTTTTATTGGTCTTTACACTTGTTTGATTTAATCAATATACTAGGTTGTTTAGCCACATGTGTTAATTTCATGATCAATGCGTCAAAAAGTGTTTTTGGAGTCAAAAGAGGAGCATTGCTAATGAGAAGTGATGTGAGGCATTCTCTAATTTTTAATTCAACAGTTAATATCAATACGAAGATCAAGGACTCCACTCTTTGTTAAATTGAAAGAATTCATGTTATAGATGGTCCATGGGCGCCTTTTTCATAATAAAATAATCATTAATGATGATGCAAAATTTAATTTCATGGTTATTGCTTAAAAAATAGTCCTGGTAACAACAAGAGGAGCCCAATTCACTTGTGGTGATTAGAATGTCTCCTGATTTAAGAATTAAACCAGTTCACATTTGTACGGAATACAAACCATGATGAATGACTCCTTTGATTGACGGATTTAAATGGATTTAGAGTTTTAATGGTCTTTATACTTGTTTGATTAAATCACTATACTAGGTTCTTTAGCCACATGTGTTAATTTCATGATCAATGCGTCAAAAAATGTTTTTGGAGTCAAAAGAGGAGCATTGCTAAAGAGAAGTGATGTGAGGCATTCTCTAATTTTGAATTCAACAATTAATATCAATACGAAGATCAAGGACTCCACTGTTTGTTAAATTGAAAGAATTCATGTTATAGATGGTCCATGGGTACCTTTTTCATAATGATAATCATTAATGACGATGCAAAATTTAATTTCATGGTTATTGCTTGAAAAATAGTCCTGGTAACAACAAGAGGAGCCCAATTCACTTGTGGTGATTAGAATGTCTCCTGATTTAAGAATTAAACCAGTTCACATTTGTACGGAATACAAACCATGATGAATGACTCCTTTGATTGACGGATTTAAATGGATTTAGAGTTTTAATGGTCTTTATACTTGTTTGATTAAATCACTATACTAGGTTCTTTAGCCACATGTGTTAATTTCATGATCAATGCGTCAAAAAATGTTTTTGGAGTCAAAAGAGGAGCATTGCTAATGAGAAGTGATGTGAGGCATTCTCTAATTTTGAATTCAACAATTAATATCAATACGAAGATCAAGGACTCCACTGTTTGTTAAATTGAAAGAATTCATGTTATAGATGGTCCATGGGCACCTTTTTCATAATGAAATAATCATTAATGATGATGCAAAATTTAATTTCATGGTTATTGCTTGAAAAATAGTCCTGGTAACAACAAGAGGAGCCCAATTCACTTGTGGTGATTAGAATGTCTCCTGATTTAAGAATTAAACCTGTTCACATTTGTCCGGAATACAAACCATGATGAATGACTCCTTTGATTGACGAATTTAAATAGATTTAGAGTTTTAATGGTCTTTACACTTGTTTGATTAAATCACTATACTAGGTTGTTTAGCCACATGTGTTAATTTCATGATCAATGCGTCAAAAAGTGTTTTTGGAGTCAAAAGAGGAGCATTGCTAATGAGAAGTGATGTGAGGCATTCTCTAATTTTGAATTCAACAATTAATATCAATACGAAGATCAAGGACTCCACTGTTTGTTAAATTGAAAGAATTCATGTTATAGATGGTCCATGGGCGCCTTTTTCATAATAAAATAATCATTAATGATGATGCAAAATTTAATTTCATGGTTATTGCTTGAAAAATAGTCCTGGTAACAACAAGAGGAGCCCAATTCACTTGTGATGATTAGAATGTCTCCTAATTTAAGAATTAAACCAGTTCACATTTGTACGGAATACAAACCATGATGAATGACTCCTTTGATTGACGGATTTAAATAGATTTAGAGTTTTAATGGTCTTTATACTTGTTTGATTTAATCAATATACTAGGTTGTTTAGCCACATGTGTTAATTTCATGATCAGTGTGTCAAAAAGTGTGTTTGGAGTGAAAAGAGGAGCATTGCTAATGAGAAATTATGGGAGGCTGTCTCTAATTTTGAATGCAACAATTAATAACGATAAGAAATGAAATTGAAGATCCAGGACACCGTTGTTTGTTAAATTGAATGAATTCATGTTATAGATGGTCCATGGGCATTTTTTCCATAATGAATATAGTCATTAATGATGAAGCAAAACTTAATTTCAAGGTTATTGCATGAAAAATAGTCCTAGTAACAATAAACGGAGCCTAACTTACATGAGGTGATTAGAATGTCTCCTGATTTAAGAATTAAACCATTTCACATTTGTACAGAATCCAAACCATTATGAACGACTCCTTTGATTGACGGATTTAAATAGATTTAGAGTTTTAATGGTCTTTATACTTGTTTGATTTAATCAATATACTAGGTTGTTTAGCCACATGTGTTAATTTCATGATCAATGTGTCAAAAAGTGATTTTGGAGTCAAAAGAGGAGCATTGCTAATAAGAAGTTATGTGAAGCATTCTCTAATTTTGAATTCAACAATTAATATCAACACGATATGAAATTCAAGATCAAGGACTCCACTGTTTGTTAAATTGAATGAATTCATGTTATAGATGGTCCATGGGAACCTTTTTCATAATAAAATAATAATTAATGATGATGCAAAATTTAATTTCAAGGTTATTGCTTGAAAAATAGTCCTGGTAACAACAAGAGGAGCCGAATTCACATGTGGTGATTAGAATGTCTCCTGATTTAAGAATTAAACCTGTTCACATTTGTACGGAATACAAACCATCATGAATGACTACTTTGATTGACGGATTTAAATAGATTTGGAGTTTTAATGGTCTTTATACTTGTTTGATTTAATCAATATACTACGCTGTTTAGCCACATGTGTTAATTTCATGATCAATGTGTCAAAAAGTGTTTTTGGAGTCAAAAGAGGAGCCTTGCTAATGCGAAATGATGAGAGGCTGTCTCTAATTTTGAATTCAACAATTAATATCAATAAGAAATGAAATTGAAGATCCAGGACTCCATTGTTTGTTAAATTGAATGAATTCATGTTATAGATGGTCCATGGGCATTTTTTCCATAATGAATATAGTCATTAAGGATGAAGCAAATTTTAATTTCAAGGTTATTGCATGAAAAGTAGTCCTACTAACAATAAAAGGAGCCTAATTTATGTGAGGTGATTAGAATGTCTCGTGATTTAAGAATTAAAACATTTCACATTTGTACAGGATGCAAATCATTATGAATGACTCCTTCGATTGATGGATTTAAATAGATTTAGACTTTTAATGGTCTTTATACTTGTTTGATTTAATCAATATACTAGGTTGTTTAGCCACATGTGTTAATTTCATGATCAATGTGTCAAAAAGTGTGTTTGGAGTCAAAAGAAGAGCAGTTCTAATGAGAAATGATGGGAGGCAGTTTATAATTTTGCAGTGAACAATTAATAACGATAAGAAATGAAATTGAAGATCCAGGACACCATTGTTTGTTAAATTGAATGAGTTCAAGTTATAGATGGTCCATGGGCATTTTTTCCATACTGAATATAGTCATTACGGATGAAGCAAATTTTAATTTCAAGTTTATTGGATGAAAAATAGTCATAATAACAATAAAAGGAGCCTAATTTACGTGAGGTGATTAGAAAGTCTCGTGATTTAAGAATTAAAACATTTCATATTTGTACAGAATGCAAATCATCATCAATGACTCCTTTGATTGACGAATTTATATAGATTTAGAGTTTTAATGGTCTTTATACTTGTTTGATTTAATCAATATACTAGGTTGTTTAGCCACATGTGTTAATTTCATGATCAATGTGTCAAAAAGTGTGTTTGGAGTCAAAAGAGGAGCATTGCTAATGAGAAATGATGGGAGGCTGTCTCTAATTTTGAATTCAACAATTAATATCAATAAGAAATGAAATTGACGATCCAGGACTCCATTGTTTGTTAAATTGAATGAATTCATGTTATAGATGGTCCATGGGCATTTTTTCCATAATGAATATAGTCATTAAGGATGAAGCAAAACTTAATTTCAAGGTTATTGCATAAAAAATAGTCCTAGTGACAATAAAAGGAGCCTAACTTACATAATGTGATTACAATGTCTCTTGATTTAAGAATTAAACCGTTTCACATTTGTACAGAATGCAAACCATTATGAATGACTCCTTTGATTGACGAATTTAAATAGATTTAGAGTTTTAATGGTCTTTACACTTGATTGATTTAATCAATATACTAGGTTGTTTAGCTACATGTGTTAATTTCATGATCAATGTGTCAAAAGTTGTGTTTGGAGTCAAAAGAGGAGCATTGCTAATGAGAAATGATGGGATGTTGTCTCTAATTTTGAATTCAACAATTAATATCAATAAGAAATGAAATTGAAGATCCAGGACACCATTGTTTGTTACATTGAATGAATTCATGTTATAGATGGTCCATGGGCATTTTTTCCATAATGAATATAGTCATTAATGATGAAGCAAAACTTAATTTCAAGGTTATTGCATTAAAAATAGTCCTAGTAACAATAAAAGGAGCCTAACATACATAAGGTGATTAGAATGTCTCTTGATTTAAGAATTAAACCGTTTCACATTTGTACAGAATGCAAACCATTATGAATGACTCCTTTGATTGACGGATTTAAATAGATTTAGAGTTTTAATGGTCTTTATACTTTTTTGAATTAATCAATATACTAGGTTCTTTAGCCACATGTGTTAATTTCATGATCTATCTGCTAATGAGAAGTGATCTGAGGCATTCTCTAATTTTGAATTCAACAATTAATATCAATACGAAGATCAAGGACTCCACTGTTTGTTAGATTGAATGAATTCATGTTATAGATGGTCCATGGGCACCTTGTTCATAATAAAATAATCATTAATGATGATGCAAAATTTAATTTCAAGGTTATTGCTTGAAAAATAGTCCTGGAAACAACAAGAGGAGCCTAATTCACATGTGGTGATTAGAATGTCTCCTGATTTAAGAATTAAACCTGTTCACATTTGTACGGAATACACACCATGATGAATGACTCCTTTGATTGACGGATTTAAATAGATTTGGAGTTTTAATAGTCTTTATACTTGTTTGATTTAATCAATATACTAGGTTGCTTAGCCACATGTGTTAATTTCATGATTAATGTGTCAAAAGGTGTGTTTGGAGTCAAAAGAGGAGCATTGCTAATGAGAAATGATAAGAGGCTATCTCTAATTTTGAATTCAACAATTAATAACGGTAAGAAATGAAATTGAAGATCTAGGACACCATTGTTTGTGAAATTGAATGAATTCATGTTATAGATGGTCCATAGGCATTTTTTCCATAATGAATATAGTCATTAAGGATGAAGCAAATTTTAATTTGAAGGTTATTGGATGAAAAATTGTCCTACTAACAATAAAAGGAGCCTAACTTACATAAGGTGATTAGAATGTCTCTTGATTTAAGAATTAAACCATTTCACATTTGTACAGAATGCAAATCATTATGAATGACTCCTTTGATTGACTGATTTAAATAGATTTAGAGTTTTAATGGTCTTTATACTTGTTTGATTTAATCAATATACTAGCTTGTTTAGCCACATGTGTTAATTTCATGATCAATGTGTCAAAAAGTGTGTTTGAAGTCAAATAAGGAGCCTTGCAATTGAATTGAAAATGAGGGGAGGCTGTTTCTAATTTTGAATTCAACAATTAATATCAATAAGAAATGAAATTGAAGATCCAGGACACCATTGTTTGTTAAATTGAATGAATTCATGTTATAGATGGCCCATGGGCTTTTTTTCCATAATGAATATAGTCATTAAGGATGAAGCAAATTTTAATTTCAAGGTTATTGCATGAAAAATATTCCTAATAACAATAAAAGGAGCCTAATTTACATGAGGTGATTAGAATGTCTCGTGATTTAAGAATAAAACCATTTCACATTTGTACAGAATGCAAATCATTTTGAATGACTCCTTTGATTAACGGATTTAAATAGATTTAGAGTTTTAATGGTCTTTATACTTGTTTGATTTAATCAATATACTAGGTTGCTTAGCCACATGTGTTAATTTCATGATCAATGTGTCAAAAAGTGTGTTTGGAGTCAAAAGAGGAGCGTTGCTAATGAGAAATGATGGGAGGCAGTCTATAAATTTGAATTCAACAATTAATATCGATAAGAAATGAAATTGAAGATCAAGGACTGCATTCTTTGTTAAATTGAATGAATTCATGTTACAGATGGTCCATGGGCATTCTTTCATAAGCAAATAATCATAAATGATGAAGCAGAATTTTATTTCAAGGTTATTGCATGAAAATAGTCCAGGTAACAATAAGAGGAGCCTAATTCACATGAGGTGGTTATATTGTCTCATGATTTAGCAATTAAACCTGTTCACATTTGTACGGAATACAAACCATGATGAATGACTCCTTTGATTGACGGATTTAAATAGATTTAGAGTTTTAATGGTCTTTATACTTGTTTGATTTAATCAATATACTATGTTGTTTAGCTACATGTCTCAATTTCATAATCAATGTGTCAAAAGGTGTGTTTGGAGTCAAAAGAGGAGCATTGCTAATGAGAAATGATGGGATGTCTCTAATTTTGAATTCAACAATTAATATCAATAAGAAATGAAATTGAAGATCCAGGACACCGTTGTTTGTTAAATTGAATGAATTCATGTTATAGATGGTCCATGGGCATTTTTTCCATGATGAATATAGTCATTAATGATGAAGCAAAACCCAATTTCAATGTTATTGCATGAAAAATAGTCCTAGTAACAATAAAAGGAGCCTAACTTACATGAGGTGATTGAAATATCTCGTGATTTCAGAATTAAACCATTTCACATTTGTACAGAATGCAAACCATCATGAATGACTACTTTGATTAACGGATTTAAATAGATTTAGAGTTTTAATGATCTTTATACTTGTTTGATTTAATCAATATAATAGGTTGTTTAGCCACATGTGTTAATTTCATGATCAATGTGTCAAAAAGTGTGTTTGGAGTCAAAAGAGGAGCATTGCTAATGAGAAATGATGGGAGGCTATCTCTAATTTTGAATTCAACAATTAATATCAATAAGAAATGAAATTGAAGATCCAGGACACCATTGTTTGTTAAATTGAATGAATTCATGTTATAGATGGTCCATGGGCATTTTTTCCATAATGAATATAGTCATTAAGGATGAAGCAAATTTTAATTTCAAGGTTATTGCATGAAAAATAGTCCTACTAACAATAAAAGCAGCCTAATTCACATGAGGCGGTTATAATGTCTCATGATTTAAGAATTAAGCCTGTTCACATTTGTACGGAATACAAACCATGATGAATGACTCCTTTGATTGACGGATTTAAATAGATTTAGAGTTTTAATGGTCTTTATACTTGTTTGATTTAATCAATATACTAGGTTGTTTAGCTACATGTGTTAATTTGATGATCAATGTGTCAAAAGGTGTGTTTGGAGTCAAAAGAGGAGCATTGCTAATTAGAAATGATGGGATGTTGTCTCTAATTTTGAATTCAACAATTAATATCAATAAGAAATGAAATTGAAGTTCCAGGACTCCATTGTTTGTGAAATTGAATGAATTCATGTTATAGATGGTCCATAGGCATTTTTTCCATAATGAATATAGTCATTAAGGATGAAGCAAATTTTAATTTGAAGGTTATTGGATGAAAAATTGTCCTACTAACAATAAAAGGAGCCTAACTTACATAAGGTGATTAGAATGTCTCTTGATTTAAGAATTAAACCATTTCACATTTGTACAGAATGCAAATCATTATGAATGACTCCTTTGATTGACGGATTTAAATAGATTTAGAGTTTTAATGGTCTTTATACTTGTTTGATTTAATCAATATACTAGCTTGTTTAGCCACATGTGTTAATTTCATGATCAATGTGTCAAAAAGTGTGTTTGAAGTCAAATAAGGAGCCTTGCAATTGAGAAATGAGGGGAGGCTGTTTCTAATTTTGAATTCAACAATTAATATCAATAAGAAATGAAATTGAAGATCCAGGACACCATTGTTTGTTAAATTGAATGAATTCATGTTATAGATGGTCCATGGGCATTTTTTCCATAATGAATATAGTCATTAAGGATGAAGCAAATTTTAATTTCAAGGTTATTGCATGAAAAAAATAGTCCTACTAACAATAAAAGCAGCCTAATTCACATGAGGCGGTTATAATGTCTCATGATTTAAGAATTAAGCCTGTTCACATTTGTACGGAATACAAACCATGATGAATGACTCCCTTTGATTGACGGATTTAAATAGATTTAGAGTTTTAATGGTCTTTATACTTGTTTGATTTAATCAATATACTAGGTTGTTTTAGCTACATGTGTTAATTTGATGATCAATGTGTCAAAAGGTGTGTTTGGAGTCAAAAGAGGAGCATTGCTAATTAGAAATGATGGGATGTTGTCTCTAATTTTGAATTCAACAATTAATATCAATAAGAAATGAAATTGAAGTTCCAGGACTCCATTGTTTGTTAAATTGAATGAATTCATGTTATAGATGGTCCATGGGCATTTTTTTCCATAATGAATATAGTCATTAATGATGAAGCAAAACTTAATTTCAAGGTTATTGCATTAAAAATAGTCCTAGTAACAATAAAAAAGCAGCCTAACTTACATAAGGTGAATAGAATGTCTCTTGATTTAAGAATTAAACCCGTTTCACATTTGTACATAATGCAAACCATTATGAATGACTCCTTTGATTGACGGATTTAAATAGATTTAGATTTTTAATGGTCTTTATAGTTCTTTGATTTAATCAATATACTAGGTTGTTTAGTCACATGTGTTAAATTTCATGATCAATGTGTCAAAAAGTGTGTTTGGAGTCAAAAGAGGAGCATTGCTAATGAGAAGTGATGTGAGGCATTCTCTAATTTTGAATTCAACAATTAATATCAATAAGAAATGAAATTGAAGATCCAGGACACCATTGTTTGTTAAATTGAATGAATTCATCTTATAGATGGTCCATAGGCATTTTTTCCATAATGAATATAGTCATTACGGATGAAGCAAATTTTAATTTCAAGGTTATTCCATGAAAAATATTCCTAGTAACAATAAAAGGAGCCTAATTTTACATAAGGCGATTAGAATGTCTCGTGATTTATTTAACAATTAAACCATTTCACATTTGTACAGAATGCAAATCATTATGAATGACTCCTTTGATTGACGGATTTAAATAGATTTAGATTTTTAATGGTCTTTATAGTTCTTTGATTTAATCAATATACTAGGTTGTTTAGCCACATGTGTTAATTTCATGATCAATGTGTCAAAAAGTGTGTTTGGAATTAAAAGAGGCGCATTGCTAACTAGAAATGATGGGAGGCAATCTATAATTTTGAATTCAACAATTAATATCGATAAGAAATGAAATTGAAGATCAAGGACTGCATTGTTTGTTAAATTGAATCAATTCATGATATAGATGGTCCATGGGCATTCTTTTCATAACAAAATAATCATTAATGATGAAGGAAAATTTTATTTCAAGGTTATTGCATGAAAATAGTCCAGGTAACAATAAGAGGGAGCCTAATTCACATGAGGTGGTTATAAATGTCTCATGATTTAAGAATTAAACCTGTTCACATTTGTACGAAATACAAACCATGATGAAAGACTCCTTTGATTGACGGATTTAAATAGATTTAGAGTTTTAATGGTCTTTATACTTGTTTGATTTAATCAATATACTAGGTTGTTTAGCTACATGTGTTAATTTCATTATCAATGTGTCAAAAGGGTGAGTTTGGAGTCAAAAGAGGAGCATTGCTAAGGAGAAATGATGGGATGTTGTCTCTAATTTTGAATTCAACTATTAATATCAATAAGAAATGTAATTGAAGATCCAGGACACCGTTGTTTGTTAAATTGAATGAATTCATGTTATAGATGGCCCATGGGCATTTTTTCCTTAATGAATATAGTCATTAAGGATGAAGCAAAACTTAATTTTCATGGTTATTGCATGAAAAATAGTTCTAGTAACAATAAAAGGAGCCTAACATACATGAGGTGATTAGAATGTCTCCTGATTTAAGAATTAAACCATTTTCACATTTGTACAGAATGCAAACCATTATGAACGACTCCTTTGATTGACGGATTTAAATAGATTTAGAGTTTTATTGGTCTTTACACTTGTTTGATTTAATCAATATACTAGGTTGTTTAGCCACATGTGTTAATTTCATGATCAATGCGTCAAAAAGTGTTTTTGGAGTCAAAAGAGGAGCATTGCTAATGAGAAGTGATGTGAGGCATTCTCTAATTTTTAATTCAACAGTTAATATCAATACGAAGATCAAGGACCTCTTTGTTAAATTGAAAGAATTCATGTTATAGATGGTCCATGGGCGCCTTTTTCATAATAAAATAATCATTAATGATGATGCAAAATTTAATTTCATGGTTATTGCTTGAAAAATAGTCCCTGGTAACAACAAGAGGGAGCCCAATTCACTTGTGATGATTAGAATGTCTCCTAATTTAAGAATTAAACCAGTTCACATTTGTACGAAATACAAACCATGATGAATGACTCCTTTGATTGACGGATTTAAATATATTTTTAGAGTTTTAAATGGTCTTTATACTTGTTTGATTTAATCAATATACTAGGTTGTTTAGCCACATGTGTTAATTTCATGATCAGTGTGTCAAAAAGTGTGTTTGGAGTCAAAAGAGGAGCATTGCTAATGAGAAGTGATGTGAGGCATTCTCTAATTTTTAATTCAACAGTTAATATCAATACGAAGATCAAGGACTCCACTCTTTGTTAAATTGAAAGAATTCATGTTATAGATGGTCCATGGGCGCCTTTTTCATAATAAAATAATCATTAATGATGATGCAAAATTTAATTTCATGGTTATTGCTTAAAAAATAGTCCTGGTAAACAACAAGAGGAGCCCAATTCACTTGTGGTGATTAGAATGTCTCCTGATTTAAGAATTAAACCAGTTCACATTTGTACGAAATACAAACCGTGATGAATGACTCCTTTGATTGACGGATTTAAATGGATTTAGAGTTTTAATGGTCTTTATACTTGTTTGATTAAATCACTATACTAGGTTGTTTAGCCACATGTGTTAATTTCATGATCAATGCGTCAAAAAATGTTTTTGGAGTCAAAAGAGGAGCATTGCTAATGAGAAGTGATGTGAGGCATTCTCTAATTTTGAATTCAACAATTAATATCAATACGAAGATCAAGGACTCCACTGTTTGTTAAATTGAAAGAATTCATGTTTATAGATGGTCCATGGGCACCTTTTTCATAATGAAATAATCATTAATGATGATGCAAAAAATTAATTTCATGGTTATTGCTTGAAAAAATAGTCCTTGGTAACAACAAGAGGAGCCCAATTCACTTGTGGTGATTAGAATGTCTCCTGATTTAAGAATTAAACCTGTTCACATTTGTCCGGAATACAAACCATGATGAATGACTCCTTTGATTGACGAATTTTAAATAGATTTAGAGTTTTAATGGTCTTTACACTTGTTTTGATTAAATCACTATACTAGGTTGTTTAGCCACATGTGTTAATTTCATGATCAATGCGTCAAAAAGTGTTTTTGGAGTCAAAAGAGGAGCATTGCTAATGAGAAGTGATGTGAGGCATTCTCTAATTTTGAATTCAACAATTAATATCAATACGAAGATCAAGGACTCCCACTGTTTGTTAAATTGAAAGAATTCATGTTATAGATGGTCCATAGGCGCCTTTTTTCATAATAAAATAATCATTAATGAATGATGATGCAAAATTTAATTTCATGGTTATTGCTTGAAATATAGTCCTGGTAACAACAAGAGGAGCCCAATTCACTTGTGATGATTAGAATGTCTCCTAATTTAAGAATTAAACCAGTTCACATTTGTACGAAATACAAACCATGATGAATGACTCCTTTGATTAACGGATTTAAATAGATTTAGAGTTTTAATGGTCTTTATACTTGTTTGATTTAATCAATATACTAGGTTGTTTAGCCACATGTGTTAATTTCATGATCAGTGTGTCAAAAAGTGTGTTTGGAGTCAAAAGAGGAGCATTGCTAATGAGAAATTATGGGAGGCTGTCTCTAATTTTGAATTCAACAATTAATAACGATAAGAAATGAAATTGAAGATCCAGGACACCGTTGTTTTGTTAAATTGAATGAATTCATGTTATAGATGGTCCATGGGCATTTTTTCCATAATGAATATAGTCATTAATGATGAAAGCAAAAATTTTAATTTCAAGTTTATTGCATAAAAAATAGTCCTAGTAACAATAAAACAGAGCCTAATTTACATGAGGTGATTAGAATGTCTCCTGATTTAAGAATTAAACCATTTCACATTTGTACAGAATGCAAACCATTATGAACGACTCCTTTGATTGACGGATTTAAATAGATTTAGAGTTTCAATGGTCTTTATACTTGTTTGATTTAATCAATATACTAGGTTGTTTAGCCACATGTGTTAATTTCATGATCAATGTGTCAAAAAGTGATTTTGGAGTCAAAAGAGGAGCATTGCTAATAAGAAGTTATGTGAGGCATTCTCTAATTTTGAATTCAACCATTAATATCAATACGATATGAAATTCAAGATCAAGGACTCCACTGTTTGTTAAATTGAATGAATTCATGTTATAGATGGTCCATGGGAACCTTTTTCATAATAAAATAATCATTAATAATGATGCAAAATTTAATTTCAAGGTTATTGCTTGAAAAATAGTCCTGGTAACAACAAGAGGAGCGGAATTCACATGTGGTGATTAGCATGTCTCCTGATTTAAGAATTAAACCTGTTCACATTTGTACGGAATACAAACCATCATGAATGACTACTTTGATTGACGGATTTAAATAGATTTGGAGTTTTAATGGTCTTTATACTTGTTTGATTTAATCAATATACTACGCTGTTTAGCCACATGTGTTAATTTCATGATGATCAATGTGTCAAAAAGTGTTTTTGGAGTCAAAAGAGGAGCCTTGCTAATGAGAAATGATGGGAGGCTGTCTCTAATTTTGAATTCAATAATTAATATCAATAAGAAATGAAATTGAAGATCCAGGACTCCATTGTTTGTTAAATTGAATGAATTCATGTTATAGATGGTCCCATGGGCATTTTTTTCCATAATGAATATAGTCATTAAGGATGAAGCAAATTTTAATTTCAAAGGTTATTGCATGAAAAGTAGTCCTACTAACAATAAAAGGAGCCTAATTTATGTGAGGTGATTAGAATGTCTCGTGATTTTAAGAATTAAAACATTTCACATTTGTACAGGATGCAAATCATTATGAATGACTCCTTTGATTGACGGATTTAAATAGATTTAGACTTTTAATGGTCTTTATAGTTGTTTGATTTAATCAATATACTAGGTTGTTTAGCCACATGTGTTAATTTCATGATCAATGTGTCAAAAAGTGTGTTTGGAGTCAAAAGAGGAGCAGTTCTAATGAGAAATGATGGGAGGAAGGGAGGCAGTTTATAAAATTTTGCATTGAACAATTAATAACGATAAGAAATGAAATTGAAGATCCAGGACACCATTGTTTGTTTAAATTGAATGAGTTCAAGTTATAGATGGTCCATGGGCATTTTTTTTCCATACTGAATATAGTCATTACGGATGAAGCAAATTTTAATTTCAAGTTTATTGGATGAAAAATAGTCATAGTAACAATAAAAGGAGCCTAATTTACTTGAGGTGATTAGAAAGTCTCGTGATTTAAGAATTAAAACATTTTTCATATTTGTACAGAATGCAAATCATCATCAATGACTCCTTTGATTGACGAATTTATATAGATTTAGAGTTTTAATGGTCTTTATACTTGTTTGATTTAATCAATATACTAGGTTGTTTTAGCCACATGTGTTAATTTTCATGATCAATGTGTCAAAAAAGTGTGTTTGGAGTCAAAAGAGGAGCATTGCTAATGAGAAATGATGGGAGGCTGTCTCTAATTTTGAATTCAACAATTAATATCAATAAGAAATGAAATTGACGATCCAGGACTCCATTGTTTGTTAAATTGAATGAATTCATGTTATAGATGGTCCATGGGCATTTTTTCCATAATGAATATAGTCATTAAGGATGAAGCAAAACTTAATTTCAAGGTTATTGCATAAAAAAATAGTCCTAGTAACAATAAAAAGGAGCCTAACTTACATAAGGTGATTACAATGTCTCTTGATTTAAGAATTAAAACCGTTTCACATTTTGTACAGAAATGCAAACCATTATGAATGACTCCTTTGATTGACAAATTTAAATAGATTTAGAGTTTTAATGGTCTTTACACTTGATTGATTTAATCAATATACTAGGTTGTTTAGCTACATGTGTTAATTTCATGATCAATGTGTCAAAAGTTGTGTTTGGAGTCAAAAGAGGAGCATTGCTAATGAGAAATGATGGGATGTTGTCTCTAATTTTGAATTCAACAATTAATATCAATAAGAAATGAAATTGAAGATCCAGGACACCATTGTTTGTTACATTGAATGAATTCATGTTATAGATGGTCCATGGGCATTTTTTCCATAATGAATATAGTCATTAATGATGAAGCAAAACTTAATTTCAATGTTATTGCATTAAAAATAGTCCTAGTAACAACAATAAAAGGAGCCTAACATACATAAGGTGATTAGAATGTCTCTTGATTTAAGAATTAAACCGTTTCACATTTGTACAAAATGCAAACCATTATGAATGACTCCTTTGATTGACGGATTTAAATAGATTTAGAGTTTTAATGGTCTTTATACTTTTTTGATTTAATCAATATACTAGGTTCTTTAGACACAGGTGTTAATTTCATGATCTATCTGTCAAAAACTGTTTTTGTAGTCAAAAGAGGAGCATTGCTAATGAGAAGTGATCTGAGGCATTCTCTAATTTTGAACTCAACAATTAATATCAATACGAAGATCAAGGACTCCACTGTTTGTTAGATTGAATGAATTCATGTTATAGATGGTCCATGGGCACCTTGTTCATAATAAAATAATCATTAATGATGACGCAAAATTTACTTTCAAGGTTATTGCTTGAAAAATAGTCCTGGAAACAACAAGAGGAGCCTAATTCACATGTGGTGATTAGAATGTCTCCTGATTTAAGAATTAAACCTGTTCACATTTGTACGGAATACACACCATGATGAATGACTCCTTTGATTGACGGATTTAAATAGATTTAGAGTTTTAATGGTCTTTATACTTGTTTGATTTAATCAATATACTAGGTTGCTTAGCCACATGTGTTAATTTCATGATCAATGTGTCAAAAAGTGTGTTTGGAGTCAAAAGAGGAGCATTGCTAATGAGAAATGATAAGAGGCTATCTCTAATTTTGAATTCAACAATTAATAACGGTAAGAAATGAAATTGAAGATCCAGGACACCATTGTTTGTGAAATTGAATGAAATCATGTTATAGATGGTCCATAGGCATTTTTTCCATAATGAATATAGTCATTAAGGATGAAGCAAATTTTAATTTGAAGGTTATTGGATGAAAAATAGTCCTACTAACAATAAAAGGAGCCTAACTTACATAAGGTGATTAGAATGTCTCTTGATTTAAGAATTAAAACATTTCACATTTGTACAGAATGCAAATCATTATGAATGACTCCTTTGATTGACGGATTTAAATAGATTTAGAGTTTTAATGGTCTTTATACTTGTTTGATTTAATCAATATACTAGGTTGTTTAGCCACATGTGTTAATTTCATGATCAATGTGTCAAAAAGTGTGTTTGAAGTCAAATGAGGAGCCTTGCAATTGAGAAATGAGGGGAGGCTGTTTCTAATTTTGAATTGAACAATTAATATCAATAAGAAATGAAATTGAAGATCCAGGACACCATTGTTTGTTAAATTGAATGAATTCATGTTATAGATGGTCCATGGGCATTTTTTCCATAATGAATATAGTCATTAATGATGAAGCAAAACTTAATTTCAAGGTTATTGCATGAAAAATAGTCCTAGTAACAATAAACGGAGCCTAACTTACATTGGGTGATTAGAATGTCTCCTGATTTAAGAATTAAACCTGTTCACATTTGTACGGAATACACACCATGATGAATGACTCCTTTGATTGACGGATTTAAATAGATTTAGAGTTTTAATGGTCTTTATACTTGTTTGATTTAATCAATATACTAGGTTGTTTAGCCACATGTGTTAATTTCATGATCAGTGTGTCAAAAAGTGTGTTTGGAGTCAAAAGAGGAGCATTGCTAATGAGAAATTATGGGAGGCTGTCTCTAATTTTGAATTCAACAATTAATAACGATAAGAAATGAAATTGAAGATCCAGGACACCGTTGTTTGTTAAATTGAATGAATTCATGTTATAGATGGTCCATGGGCATTTTTTCCATGATGAATATAGTCATTAATGATGAAGCAAAACTCAATTTCAATGTTATTGCATGAAAAATAGTCCTAGTAACAATAAAAGGAGCCTAACTTACATGAGGTGATTGAAATGTCTCGTGATTTCAGAATTAAACCATTTCACATTTGTACAGAATGCAAACCATCATGAATGACTACTTTGATTAACGGATTTAAATAGATTTAGAGTTTTAATGGTCTTTATACTTGTTTGATTTAATAAATATACTAGTTTGCTTCGCCACATGTGTTAATTTCATGATCAATGTGTCAAAAAGTGTCTTTGGAGTCCAAAGAGGAGCATTGCTAATGAGAAGTGATGTGAGGCATTCTATAATTTTGAATTCAACAATTAATATCAATACGAAATGAAATTCAAGATCAAGGACTCCACTGTTTGTTAAATTGAATGAATTCATGTTATAGGTGGTCCGTGGTCACCTTTTTGATAATAAAATAATAATTAATGATGACGCAAAATTTAATTTCAAGGTTATTGCTTGAAAAATAGTCCTGGTTACAACAAGATGAGCCTAATTCACATGCGGTGATTAGAATGCCTCCTGATTTAAGAATTAAACCTGTTCACATTTGTACGGAATACAAAACATGATGAATAACTCCATTGATTGACGGATTTAAATAGATTTAGAGTTTTAATGGTCTTTATACTTGTTTGATTTAATCAATATACTAGGTTGTTTAGCCACATGTGTTAATTTCATGATCAATGTGTCAAAAAGTGTGTTAGGAGTCAAAAGCAGAGCATTGCTAATGAGAAATGATGAGAGGCTGTCTCTAATTTTGAATTCAACAATTAATAACGATAAGAAATGAAATTGAAGATCCAGGACACCATTGTTTGTTAAATTGAATGAATTCGTGTCATAGATGGTCCATGGGCATTTTTCCCATAATGAATATAGTCATTAAGGATGAAGCAAATTTTAATTTCAAGGTTATTGCATGAAAAATAGTCCTAGTAACAATAAAAGGAGCCTAATTTACGTGAGGTGATTAGAATGTCTCGTGATTTAAAAATTAAAACATTTCATATTTGTACAGAATGCAAATCATTATGAATGACTCCTTTGATTGACGAATTTAAATAGATTTGGAGTTTTAATGGTCTTTATACTTGTTTGATTTAATCAATATACTAGGTTGTTTAGCCACATGTGTTAATTTCATGATTAATGTGTCAAAAGGTGTGTTTGGAGTCAAAAGAGGAACATTGCTAATGAGAAATGATGGGAGGCAGTCTATAATTTTGCATTGAACAATTAATATCGATAAGAAATGAAATTGAAGATCAAGGACTGCATTGTTTGTTAAATTGAATCAATTCATGTTATAGATGGTCCATGGGCATTCTTTTCGTAACAAAATAGTCATTAATGATGAAGCAAAATTTTATTTCAAGGTTATTGCATGAAAATAGTCCTGGTAACACTAAGAGGAGCCTAATTCGCATAAGGTTGTTATAATGTGTCATGATTGAAGAATTAAACCTGTTCACATTTGTACGGAATACAAACCATGATAAATGACTCCATTCATTGATGGATTTAAATAGATTTAGAGTTTTAATGTCTTTATCCTTGTTTCATTTAATCAATATACTAGGTTGTTTAGCTACATGTCTCAATTTCATAATCAATGTGTCAAAAGGTGTGTTTGGAGTCAAAAGAAGAGCATTGCTAATGAGAAATGATGGGATGTTGTCTCTAATTTTGAATTCAACAATTAATATCAATAAGAAATGAAATTGAAGATCCAGGACACCATTGTTTGTTAAATTGAATGAATTCATGTTATAGATGGTCAATGGGTGTTTTTTCCATAATGAATAGTCATTTAGGATGAAGTAAATTTTAATTTCAAGGTTATTGCGTGAAAAATATTCCTAGTAACAATAAAAGCAAACTAATTTACATGAGGTGATTAGAATGTCTCGTGATTTATGAATTAAGCCATTTCACATTTGTACAGAATGCAAATCATTATGAATGACACCTTTGATTTACGGGTTTAAATAGATTTAGAGTTTTAATGGTCTTTATACATGTTTGATTTAATCAATATACTAGCTTGTTTTACCACATGCGTTAATTTCATCATCAGTGTGTCAAAAATGTTTTTGGAGTCAAAAGTGGAGCACTGCTAATGAGAATTGATATGAGGCATTCTCCAATTTTGAATTCAACAATTAATATCAATACGAAATGAAATTCAAGATCAAGGACTCCATTATTTGTTAAATTAAATGAATTCATGTTATAGATGGTCCATGGACATTCTTTTCATAACAAAATAATCATTAATGATGAAGCAAAATTTTATTTCAAGGTTATTGCATGAAAATAGTCCAGGTAACAATAAGAGGAGCCTAATTCACATGAGGTGGTTATAATGTCTCATGATTTAAGAATTAAACTTGTTCACATTTGTACGGAATACAAACCATGATGAATGATTACTTTGATTGACGGATTTAAATAGATTTAGAATTTTAATGGTCTTTATACTTGTTTGATTTAATCAATATACTAGCTTGTTTAGCCATATGTGTTAATTTCATGATCAATGTGTCAAAACGTGTGTTTGAGTCAAAAGAGGAGCATTGCTAATGAGAAATGATGGGATGTTGTCTTTAATTTTGAATTCAACAATTAATATCAATAAGAAATGAAATTGAAGATCCAGGACACCATTGTTTGTTAAATTGAATGAATTCATGTTATAGATGGTCCCTGGACATTTTTTCCATAATGAATATAGTCATTAAGGATGAAGCAAATTTTAATTTCAATGTTATTGCATGAAAAATAGTCCTAGTAACAATAAAAGGAGCCTAACTTACATGAGGTGATTAGAATGTCTCGTGATTTAAGAATTAAACCATTTCAAATTTGTACAGAATGCAAACCATTATGAATGACTCCTTTGATTGACGGATTTAAATAGATTTAGGGTTTCAATCTTCTTTATACTTGTTTGATTTAATCAATATACTAGGTTGTTTAGCCACATGTGTTAATTTCATGATCAATGTGTCAAAAAGTGTATTTGGAGTCAAAAGACGCGCATTGCTAATGAGAAATGATGGGCGGCAATCTATAATTTTGAATTCAACAATTAATATCGATAAAAAATGAAATTGAAGATCAAGGACTACATTGTTTGTTAAATTGAATGAATTCATGTTATAGATGGTCCATGGGCATTCTTTTCATAACAAAATAATCATTAATGATGAAGCAGAATTTTATTCAAGGTTATTGCATGAAAATAGTCCAGGTAACAATAAGAGGAGCCTAATTCACATGAGGTGGTTATAATGTCTCCTGATTTAAGAATTAAACCTGTTCACATTTGTACGGAATACAGACAATGATGAATGACTCCTTTGATTGACGGATTTAAATAGATTTAGAGTTTTAATGGTCTTTATACTTGTTTGATTTAATCAATATGCTAGGTTGTTTAGCTACATGTGTTAATTTCATGATCAATGTGTCAAAAGGTGTGTTTGGAGTCAAAAGAGGAGCATTGCTAATGAGAAATGATGGGATGTTGTCTCTAATTTTGAATTCAACAATTAATATCAATAAGAAATGAAATTGAAGATCCAGGACACCATTGTTTGTTAAATTGAATGAATTCATGTTATAGATGGTCCATGCGTATTTTTTCCATAATGAATAGTCATTTAGGATGAAGTAAATTTTAATTTCAAGGTTATTGCGTGAAAAATATTCCTAGTAACAACAAAAGCAGCCTAATTTACATGAGGTGATTAGAATGTCTCGTGATTTATGAATTAAGTCATTTCACATTTGTACAGAATGCAAATCATTATGAATGACACCTTTGATTTACAGATTCAAATTGATTTAGAGTTTTAATGGTCTTTATACATGTTTGATTTAATCAATATAATAGCTTGTTTAGCCACATGCGTTAATTTCATCATCAGTGTGTCAAAAATCTTTTTGGAGTCAAAAGTGGGGCACTGCTAATGATAATTGATGTGAGGCATTCTCCAATTTTGAATTCAACAATTAATATCAATACGAAATGAAATTCAAGATCAAGGACTCCATTGTTTGTTAAATTAAATGAATTCATGTTATAGATGGCCCATGGACATTCTTTTCATAACAAAATAATCATTAATGATGAAGCAAAATTTTATTCAAGGTTATTATATGAAAATAGTCCAGCTAACAATAAGAGGAGCCTAATTCACATGAGGTGGTTATAATGTCTCATGATTTAAGAATTAAACCTGTTCACATTTGTACAGAATACAAACCATGATGAATGATTCCTTTGATTGACGGATTTAAATAGATTTAGAGTTTTAATGGTCTTTATACTTGTTTGATTTAATCAATATACTAGGTTGTTTAGCTACTTGTGTTAATTTCATGATCAATGTGTCAAAACGTGTGTTTGAGTCAAAAGAGGAGCATTGCTAATGAGAAATGATGGGATGTCGTCTCTAATTTTGAATTCAACAATTAATATCAATAAGAAATGAAATTGAAGATCCAGTACACCGTTGTTTGTTAAATTGAATGAATTCATGTTATAGATGGTCCATGGGCAATTTTTCCATAATGAATATAGTCATTAAGGATGAAGCAAATTTTAATTTCAATGTTATTGCATGAAAAATAGTCCTAGTAACAATAAAAGGTGCCTAACTTACATGAGGTGATTAGAATGTCTCGTGATTTAAGAATTAAACCATTTAAAATTTGTACAGAATGCAAACCATTATGAATGACTCCTTTGATTGACGGATTTAAATAGATTTAGAGTTTTAATGGTCTTTATACTTGTTTGATTTAATCAATATACTAGGTGGTTTAGCCACATGTGTTAATTTCATGACCAATGTGTCAAAAAGTGTTTTTGGAGTCAAAAGAGGAGCATTGCTAATGAGAAGTGATGTGAGGCATTGTCTAATTTTTGAATTCAACAATTAATATCCAATACCGAAATGAAATTCAAGATCAAGGAACTCCACTGTTTGTTAAATTGAAAGAATTCATGTTTATTAGTCCATGGTCCCAATGGGCACCTTTTTCATAATAAAATAATCATTAATGATGATGCAAAACTTAATTTCAATGTTATAACTTGAAAAAATAGTCCTCGTTGGTAACAACAAGAGGAGCACTAATTCACATGTGGTGATATAGAATGTCTCTCTGATTTAAGAATTAAACCTGTTCACAAATTGTACGAAAATACAAACCATGATGAATGACATTTCCTTTGATTGATGGATATTAAATAGATTTAGAGTTTTAATTTGGTCTTTAGACTTGTTTCTATTTAAATCAAAACATTATAGTAGGGTTGTTTAGCCACATGTGTTAATGTTCATGATCTAATGTTGTCAAAAAAGTGTGGTTTGCAGTCAAAAGCAGAGCAAGCTAATGAGAAATATGAGAGCAGTTACTAATTTTGAATTCAACAATTAATTAACGATAAGAAATGA